>SJYC01023096.1:0-27548 GCA_006408675.1 Madoqua kirkii | reverse complement strand
TTATATGCAGTTATAATGTCCTTCCAAGATATCCCTCTTGATAACATAGGTATTGTTTATTAAGGGATCTTGAACTTCCTAATATTTCTTGTCCCAGACCATCATCACTCAGTTTTCTTTCTCACCATTCATGAAAGCATGAATACTTTTAAGTTGAAATGGTAAAAGAGAATAAATATCAGACTCTTGTTATATGATTTTTGTGGCGTTTCAAATTGAGCTTAAAATGCTTTCTGTAATCTCTACCAGTAGAGTTGGCTAACTGAACACCAAATATCTAAAAATCTATCTACTTGAGCCTTGGACTGGATTCCAGTATCTCTAGTTCTTCTCTTTTACAATGGGGATCATTGAAACCACTGCTTTTGAACCTGGGATTACTTTGAACCAAAGGCAGAAAAGTTTGAAGTAGTGCTAGTCTTATGCTTCTTTTGTTCTAGGATCTACAATTGTATATACTGTCAAAGAAAACCAGAGCTAGATGGTAGTTAAAGTGGTAAAAACAAGTTTTATTTAAGAATGATTGCAGTAGAGGGGAAACAGGCCTCAGTATAGAACTAGGCTTAATTCCTAACTGTCCAAGGACAAGTGGGGATTTATGGCAAGGATCAAGTTGAGATGGAAACATCAGTGGCTGGGAGAATTCTGATTAAACCAACTTGACAGGATTCCCACTGAAGGCAGACCAGGATGATCAGATACTAAGAGTGGAGAATTCTTCCTAAAATGACTTAGCAGCATTCTTGCTTAAATGGGGCCTTGTAAACAAATAGACTTCCCAAGCTCAATGGTAAAGAAATCACTTGCAATGCAGGTGATGTGAGTTACATACCTGGATCAGGAAGATTCCCTGGAGAAGGGATGGAAAACCACTCCACTATTCTTGCCTGGAAAAACCCATGAACAGAGGAACCTGATGGGCTATGGTCCATGTGGTAGCAAAGAGTCTGACATGACTGAGTGCCCAGCAAATAGCACTTCATGATGTTAATGGCAGAGCTTTGAAATTCTATTACTTAATTTCAAAATCTGGCACCACAATTAACTCACTGTGTGACTTTGGATAAATGACTAAAGACACCATCATGGAGTAGCAAAAGAGTTAGATATAACTTAGTGACTAAACAACAAGACAAGCATGAAAGCCCGAAGTTCAAGGTTGACGAGAGGGTCCAAAGAAACCTGAGTAAAGTTTGGTCAAGGAGAGAGTCTCTGTCACCACTCCCCAAACACAACAGTTATTGTTCAGTCACTAAGTCATGTCTGACACTTTGCAACCCCTTGGACTCCAGCATGCCAGGCTTCCCTATCCTTCACTCTCTCTGGGAATTTGCTCCACAGAGCCTAGAAAGTTGGGGCCTCATATTAGTGAGAAGGCTTCCCTTGTGGCTCAGCTGGTAAAGAATCCGCCTGCAATGCAGAAGACCTCAGTTTGATCCCTGGGTTGGAGAGATCCTCTGGAGAAAGGAACAGCTATTCACTCCAGTATTCTGGCCTGGAGAATTCCATGAACTGTATAGTCCATGGGGTTGCAAAGCATCAGACACAATTGAGCAACATTCGCTTTTATATTAGTGTGAGAACAACGTCGTTTTGGTATTTTTGATTCCCTCTTTAGGGAGTGCTGTCCTCTCATGAAACCTTGGGAATTATGCTACTTATTAACAGAAATTCATCCCACATATTTTCAGAGATAGGTTGCCTTCAGAAGTAGGCCTCAAGATAAGGTATGAGTGAAAGAGGCTTATTGAATCTGTGATCCTGGGAAGCACCAATAGGGCAGTGAGGAAATGAGGGAAGGGAAGAAAAGAATGAAGAGAGCTTTATCAAACAGGATGCCATGTGCATGTTGGAGCCCAGTCCTAAAGGGAATAAGAGAGTGTGGGGATTTACCCACTAACTCTGTTAAGCCATTGGTTGAGGACTGTCCTAGTGGAATAGCTAGTTCGTCTACATTTGTAGATATAATGGGCTTCAATAGTCAAAGAAAACCCTGAAACTAAGGCTTGTTTTTTACTTTGAATAGGAAACTATCAGTTTTAGGAGAGTACTGAGTATTCAGGGTTCTGTGATGGGGCTCTGACAGTTATTATTTGTGAACCTTCACTTTCCCTTCATATGCTCTGCCCTGAGATCCACTTTTTGTAGTGGAAACTCAGTATTTCCTCATGAATATTTAATGACAACTCTCAGCCTCATCTATAGTAGCTGTTTCGGCCCTATGTTTTTATTAAGATATGTTTACTGAGATATATTTTATATACAGGAAATTGTAATATTACAATATATTACCATATATACAAATATTATAATATACATGTAAACCTGATTGTAATATACGCAGTTACTAAAAATTTTGGCAATCCCAAACAGACATGTAATAACCATGCAATTAAAAGTAATATTTCCATCACACAAAAAGGCATAATTCCTTGTACTCAATTTCCTTCTCTCACATCCAGGCTCTAGAAAGCACTGATCTGATTTCTATCTTATCCAGAATTTAATATAAAAGGGATCATACAGTATGTTGTCTCTTGAATCTTGCTCCTTGCATATAACATAGTGCTTTCAAGATTCATTTGTATTTTTGCAGCATTAGTATTCTTATTCTTTTTACTGCTGAAAATTATTCCATCATTTGGATGTACGAGAGTGTGTTTAACCATTCAGCATTTGATAGATATTTGGAGTTGTTCACATTTTATTGGAGGCTGCTATTCCTTATGGAGAACAGAAAGGGAAAATACTAACTTTATAGATGCCACTTTAACCAAGTGATCAAAGTTAACATCATTAATGATATTGTATTTGTATCGCCCACCCTCTATACTATGTGATGGGAAGGGCACTTCATATGTGTGTTCTTCTTCACAAAACTTTATACTCCTAGGCTAATAATGAGAAAATATCAGACAAATCCAAATTTAGGGATATTCTACAAAATATATGACCAGCACTCTTCAAATATTTCAAAGTCATGAAGTATAAGGAAAGATTCAAAAGTTATTACAGACTGAATAAGCTAATCAAGCAAAATGTCTAAATGCCATGTATTTAATCTGAAAAAAGGACACATTGGGTAGACTGGTGAAATTAAATCTGTATTTTCCTTAATTGAATAGTACTAATGTCAATTTCTTATTTTGACCAATGTAGCAAGATTGCATAAAATATTAACATGCAGGAAAATCAGGGAGAACAGATCAAAGCTCTGTGCTTTCTTTGTGATACTTGTACATCTAAAATTCTTTTAAAATAAAAGGTTTTGTAATGAAAATAAAATTATATTCTTAACTGATTTTATTTTTAAAGTAGCCTCTCAAAAATTAAAAATAAAAGAGCAACAACTAAAATTAAGACAATTGGAAGAAAGAAGTGAATAAAACAAACCTGTAATGGAGAATTAGAAAAGAATGGCATAGCTTATCAATCTAGCCTTATCCTTTGGAAAAAATTAAATGAATACATCTCTGGAATAGTTAATACATTATAAACAGGGCCTACTGGCTCCGTTTCTCTGGAGAACCTTACTAGTACAGATTTTGGTAGTAAGCATTGTTACAGAGGAACAGAATTTTACATATATAGGGAGGTTTCTTATGAGAACTTGACTCGTATAATTATGGAGGTTGAGAAGTCCTACAAACTGTCATCTGCACCCTAGCGACCCAGGAAACCAGTTACATAATTCAGTTCAAAACTGAAGGCCTGAGAACCAGAAGAGTTGATTGGTATAAATCCCGACCCAAGGCCCACAGAAGATAAGATGAGATGTCTCAATTCAACAGTGAGGCAAGAAAAAGGGGACAAATTCCTCCTTCCTCTACCTCTTGCTCTCTTCAAGCCCTCAAAGGATCCGATGTCCACCCACAATGGGGAGGACAATCTACTTTACTAACCCCACTGTTTCAAATATTGTGTGTGCTAAGTCACTTGAGTCATGTCCAACTTCTTGAGACCCTATCAACTGTACCCCACCAGGCTCCTCTATTCATGGGACTCTCCAGACAAGAATACTGGAGTGGGTTGCTATGTCCTCCTCCAGGAGCTCTTCCAGACCCAGAGATTGAACCCAGGTCTTTTAAGCTCCTGCATTGGCAGGTGGGTTCTTTCTCACTAGTGCCACCTGGGAAGCCCTTCAGATGTTAATCTCATCTGCAAACACCTTCACAGACATACCCAGAAATTAATCTGGGCACCCTGTGGTCCTCAAGTTGACCCACGAGTTTAACTATCACACATCCAAAGACTCGAAATGCATACAGATGTGCAGAGATTCACAAGGAAAAAACACAAACAAATAAAACATATGTAAACTAAAGATTTCATTACCCCTCCCGAGGAATTTTAAATTGATCCAACCTCTTTTATTTACCACACAGAAAAAAAAATCATCTACCAAAATTTCCCTAAGTTCACAGGGAGCTGGAGTTTTTATTATGACCTCTGATTTTTTGGTAATGTCTTTGACTCTATCAGGTATGGAATTAGTTCTCATTTTTAAACTTAATTTACATTAGATCAGACACTTACATATGTATATCTGGAAGAATTTGTTATTAAAAGGGATGAAAAATTATAGACATTTCCATTGCAATAACTCAAGCAATTAAAAATCTTATGGCCATGACTTCAGGTACAAAAAGCCCCTATGAAATTTCTTCAATTCAATAACCTGGGTCAATGAAAAATTAATCAGTTTGTCTAATAAAGAAATGGAAATTTTACTTGAGCTAAATTTGAGAATTTTAATCCAGAAAGAGCATTCAGAAAGCTCTGAGGACTGTCCTACCCATTAGAAGTCAAGGCACAGTTACGTAAGTTTTTTGAGACAGAGGGCTCTACATCCAATGATGTATTATTGACAGTTTACACAATCCAGATCTAAGTGTCATTTGATCTCCTTATGAGATCAAAAGGAAATGTTATCTTTCAAGGAGCTGTCTTGTTGATGCTAGGAGAATGCTGCTGTTTATGGTTGAGCAGGTATTTCTGCCAGTGGGAAGGTTTGGAGGACGCATAATACAGATACATAATGCACAGTGGTGGGAGAGAGGGCCAGTCGAAGGACAGAGAAGAGTTTTTATGTTTAAATTTTCCTTATCTTGCCATAAAATATGAATTTATTTCACACTTGGCTTCTGCCTTGTCTTGCAATAAATAGGTCATCCTTCTCTCTACTGTCCTCTATTTTTATCTACCCTCAGTCCTACTGGGCTTCCCTGGTGGCTAGATGGTAAAGATTTGCCTGCAGTGCTGGAGACCTGGGTTTGATCGCTAAAGACTTTCCAGAGAAGGGAATGGCTATCCACTCCAGTATTTCTGCATGAAGAATTCCATGGACAGAGGAGCCTGGCAAGCTACAGTCCATGAGTTTGCAAAGAGTAAGACACAACTGAGCAACTAACACTTTCACTTTTACCCCTACTAGCACCCCAGATTTCCCTTCATTTCCATTCATCTCGGAGGGAAGAGCTTAACCACATCTCTCAGTTCCCAAGTCCCTAATGACTCCATGATTCCTTGACTTTATCTTCCCACAGCAGCTCCCTTCCTCTTGGCAGGAGATCAAACACAGGTCCCTTGCTCAGAGCTATAATTAACATAAGTACTTTTATTACTAAATGTCAATAAATACTTCCTTCTCCACTATATCAATTATTTAAAAGTCAAAGCATTTTGGAGCATTAATGTTATCAGGAATAACAGATGGTGAGGGGATGGAAAATAAACTGAAACAAACAAAACAAGTAAGAAAGATTCAACATCAAGTGAAATTGCTAAATTGTTTATTTTGGTTTTATGGTACAGGTTCATGAAAGCTTAAGCAAAAGAAGAGGCTTCCCTGGTGGCTCAGACAGTAAAGAATCGGCTTGCAATGCAAGAGATGTGGGTTCAATCGTTGAATCAAACCAATCAATCCTATAGGAAATCAACTCTGAATATTCATTGGAAGGACAGATGCTGAAGCTGAAGCTACAATACTTTGGTCACCTGATGCAAAGAGCTCATTCATTAGGAAAGACCCTGATGCTGGAAAAGATTGAGGGCAGTAGGAGAAGGGGACGGCAGAGGATAAGATGGTTGGATGACATCACTGACTCAATGGACATGACTCTGAGCAAACTCCAGGAGATGGTGAAGATCAGGGAAGCCTGGTGTGCTGCAGTCCATGGGATCACAGAGTAAGACATGACAGAGTGACTGAACAACAATAAAGCAAAAGAGAAAGAAAGGAAGGAAGGGGAAAAAAGAAAGAAACAAAGAAGAGAAAATCAGGGTAAAAGTTCATTGTAAGAACAAGATTGCTATAAAAAAACAAGTGTACAGCAGATCATAATGTGTGTCCATGTTGGGACTGGAGGTCCAAAGATTCTGATATTTCTACTTATTCAGTTCAGTTGCTCAGTCGTGTCCGACTCTTTGCGACCCCATGAATCGCATCATGCCAGGCCTCCTTGTCCATCACCATCTCCTGGAGTTCACTCAGACTTGCATTCATCCAGTCAGTGATGCCATCCAGCCATCTCATCCTCTGTCATCCCCTTCTCCTCCTGCCTCCAATCCCTCCCAGCATCAGAGTCTTTTCCAATGAGTCAACTCTTTGCATGAGGTGGCCAAAGTACTGGAATTTCAGCTTTAGCATCATTCCTTCCAAAGAAATCCCAGGACTGATCTCCTTCAGAATGGACTGGTTGGATCTCCTTGCAGTCCAAGGGACTCTCAAGAGTCTTCTCCAACACCACAGTTCAAAAGCATTAATATTTCGGTGCTCAGCTTTCTTCACAGTCCAACTCTCACATCCATACATGACTACTGGAAAAACCATAGCTTTGACTAGATGAACCTTAGTCAGCAAAGTAATGTCTCTGCTTTTCCATATGCTGTCTAGGTTTGTCATAACTTTTCTTCCAAGGAGTAAGCATCTTTTAATTTCATGGCTGCAATCACCATCTGCAGTGATTTTGGAGCCCCCAGAAATAAAATCTGACACTGTTTCCACTATTCCCCCATCTATTTCCCATGAAGTGATGGGACCAGATGCCATGATCTTCGTTTTCTGAATGTTGAACTTTAAGCCAACTTTTTCACTCTCCTCTTTTACTTTCTTCTAGAGGCTTTTTAGTTCTTCTTCACTTTCTGCCATAAGGGTGATGTCATCTGCATATCTGAGGTTCTTGATATTTCTCCTGGCAATCTTGATTCCACCTTGTGTTTCTTCCAGTCTAGAGTTTCTCATGATGTACTCTGCATAGAAGTTAAATAAGCAGGGTGGCAATATACAGCCTTGATGTACTCCTTTTCCTATTTGGAACCAGTCTGTTGTTCCATGTCCAGTTCTAATTCTTGCTTCCTGACCTGCATATTGGTTTCTCAAGAGGCAGGTCAGGTGGTCTGGTATTCCCATCTCCTTCAGAATTTTCCACAGTTTATTGTGATTCACACAGTCAAAGGCTTTGGCATAGTCAATAAAGCAGAAATATATGTTTTTCTGGAACTCTCTTGCTTTTTCAATGATCTACTTGTTACAGAAACCTAATCTGTCTTAACTTGGTCTTACAACAACCTAACTTCTGGACCATCCTACAGATAGGAACATTCGAAGCTCCTGTGGCTGGGATAGACTTGTTCTGATGATTAGTGGCTTTTACACCTGTAACTCACACTGTATACTATGTATATTTAGTCATTCCAACTAAATAGCACCTTAACTGAGAATAACTGCATTGAAATGACTGTGACATATAACCTTTGATCATCAAAATAAAAATTTAATACCCTGTCCAATATTCTGTGAAGTTACAGGAATTGTGACTCATGATTGTGCTTCATTAGTATCAATTTTGGTGTTTTTCTTGAGCCAGCTTGAAAGCGACATTTTGTTTCACCTGTCTCTGAGAATTCTTTTCAAAACTAACAGAAAAAGAAATATTTGAAATAGTATTTTTTTATCATCTAAAAAGTTTAAATGTTGTGTTAACTTGCAATGTCTATTCCATCTTAAACCTTCTGTCAACAACATACGCAAGTCTGTCTCATGAAATAACATGTTCAACATTTATTAGATTTTTCCTTGAAACATGAAATTTACATTTATATCCATGAATTTTTTAAATTTCTCAGCTTATTTTGATAAAAAATTTTCACCCTGTTTCCTGCACCCTTTTTTGAGGAATATTGTACACTTGTATCATTTGAATTTTTCAACACAGACGTTTTAGAAAAAGTCAGTTTATTTTATCTCAGTCAGTTGGATACAACATGTCATCAGAGGGAGGTTTTTGTTGTTGTTGTTGTTGTTTTAAAATCACCAGGTTAATCCTTTGAGACCTGAAATGCCAGGCTGAACATGAGGCTTTCATCTCAACACTTATTCAACCAAAACAGTAAGAGCAAGAGGTTTCAATAGCCATGTATTGAAAGTCGCCACATCCATAAATGTCCATCTAAAACACAAGTCTCCTGTCCACTGTTTTCTATTCACACATAGTTTCATTCATGTGCAATCTCAAAAGTCACACCTTCAAATATATAAAGTGTGCTTATCTATAACATTCCTACTTGTAAACCTATATGTTTATGATATCAAGTCATTTGAACAAATTTATATTTTTGAAAGTCCTTCATTATGAATTAAACACCCCTCATATTTTAAAATACATAGTAGGCAACATTTTCTGAGCATATAAAACACTTTCACAGTAACACTGTTCATTTTAAAAGACTTCAGCTGAACTAAATGACTTGAGATTTGGTTCAAATTCTTTATTTATCTTGTAAAACTTTTTACCCTCTGGCTCCAACATAACTTTTTAAGCTTATTTCCTATAGTTCTCATTAATTTACAATTAATTCTATTTAAACTGGTCTCTTTGTATTCTCCTAAGACATCCTGTAGTTTCCCATTACAAAGCAGCCTGGATAAAAGCAGGCTTTTATCCAGGCTCTACTCACCAGAGTAGTCTGTTTTCCTGCTTTCTGTTTAATTAAGTTTTACACATATATTTCAAGACCTAGATCTATTCCCAGTTCCTTGGGTTGTCCTTTTTTTAATCTAAAGTGAAGTTTCTCAACTTTTTATGAAACCATATAAATATTATATCTATAAACAAAACATTACATTTATCTATTGCTATAGTAGTCAAAATAAAATGGAAATATTATTACAAAATTAAGGTACTCTGTTATAAGCTGCTTGTAACAAGACTACATGCCTTACACAAAATTTAGGGCTTCATGGGTACCTTCCCCAAGGAATAGGCTGTAATTTTCCAGAGCAACTGAAACTGGAGCATTGATTTGCACTAGGACTGGAACATATGTGAAGTTTGGTCTAATTTCTAGGCTATGTGGCATATAGAAGTTAACTACAGGGAAAACAAGAAAGTAGGGGTAAGATGAAGCAAGACCTTTTGGTCCTTCCCCCTCCCATTTCCTCCACCTGCCTCTTTTTAGAAAAGCTTTAGCCAGAACACAAGTTAAATCAAAGAAATGAGAAAATGCAAAGTTAAAAAAAAAAAGTCAAACAAGACAAAGTAATAAGAATTGAGCAAAGTCAAGGATCATTAGTTCCTCCTGAGGACTTTAGATAATATTCTGACCCATATCCTTTGAGTGGTCTTATGGATACCAAAATCTCCACCAGGTGGAAGAAGTTAACTACATGATGACCAGATGACCAGACTGTAGCCCTGGCATAAAGCTGCACATGCCTGAGAGGTGGCCGCAGATAAGGGAACAGATTGACCCCAGAACCAAAGATTAACTGTACTCAAAACCATCAAGATGACCAATTTCAAGATGACTCTCAGCTCACTGTGCTGTTTTTGTGCATAGCCCCCTCCTTCTGCCTATTCTATCTGTAAAAGCTCTTGCCCACTGATTGTCAGCGGGGAGTGTGGGCCTTTGGATGTGAGTTGCCCCACCCCCCAGGTTTTGGTGACAGGAGTACTTTAAAGAGGCATGTAGGTATGCAGTCATTCCCCTAGACAGTTGGAAAGAAAATATAAAAAGTTCTTGTCTATAGATACACTGTTAATGTTAAGATATTGTGGACAAAGAAATATATAATGGTTGCAGAGGTGTTTGCAAATTTTCAAATCATAAGTCACAATATAGATGTTCTGAATTTCAAGAAAAAAATAGTAATTGAGCTGTTTCTCATATAGAAAGCACTGTCTAGCATTCTCCACACTAAGAAGCAGAGGGAATTATCAACATTTACTTGATTTGGGTTGAAATTGAGGAGGTCAATAAAATTTATATATTTTCCAATCACACAGGAACTATAGCAAAATAGTGTTCCTATTTTATTGAATAATTAATGTATACTCTTATTGAATTTCTGATGGCTCTCTATTTTGCTTTTCAAATATACTATACTTTATGGAGGGGTTATATTTAGAAAACCCTTAGAGAGCAGTGATACAAACAGAATAGTTGTGTAGAATCACTGACTAGGTAAAATATTTCCATTAGGAAAATACGTAGCTTGAGAGAGAGTTAAATTTGCATTGGTTTAGGAAGATGCATAAAAAATCCATTTATTTACTTATTCATTCATCCTATAAATACATTAAAGGCTTATCATATGCCAGGCACTGCTAAGAACTGAGATAAAAATTTGTGTTTAATGATGTATCCTGACTCAGTCTCTTCATTTATAAAATGTAGATGGCTTTCACTTCTCCATTAGTTTTCTATGGTGGCCTTAACAAATGACTACAAACAACTTAAACAGCATAAATTTATCTTATAGTTCCACAGGTCAGAAGTTTAACATGGGTCTCACCAGGCTAAAGCCAAGGTGTTGTGTGGACTATATTCCTCTCTGGAGGCTCTGAGGAGAATCTGCTTCCTTGCTCTTTCATGTTTCCCAAAAGAAATAGCACAAATAATTGACAGCTATGAAAAATAGTGCCTCCCAGGTGGCACTAGTGGTAAAGAATCTGCATGCCAATACAGGAGAGAAATGTGCGTTTGATTCCTTGGTTGGGAAGATCCCCTGGAGAAGGGAATGGCAACCCACTCCAGTATTCTTCCTGGAAAATTCCACGGACAGAGGAGCCTAAAGGGCTACAGTCCATGAGGCTGCAGACAGTCGGACATAACTGCGCGACTGAGCACACACACATGAAAAATAATTCAACTATATATTTCAGGGCTAGATGCATTTTAAACTAATCTAGTCTACAATTTTAGATAGCAGCACCTACTCAATGGACATGAACTTTGGCAAACTCCAGGAGCTAGTGAGGGACAGGGAAGTCTGGTGTGCTGCAGTCCACGGGGTCACAAAGAGCCAGTCATGACTTAGTGACTGAACAACAACAACTTTCTACAATTACCCACTTAAAAAGATGTCCAGCTAAATATTTTATTAGTCTTAATCATACTATGTGAACTGTTTTTTCTCTTTGCTTCCCCACCACCCATGTCCCTAGCCTTAAGGAGGAAACATACCAGTGGTTAAGAACTGAGAATGGGTATTTCCTGATAAAAATTGATTACCTGATTATTATTAATAGACTGTTAAAGTAAGCAAAAAAGTAACAAATCAGTAAACATGATAAAATCCCTCATTTAGCTGGTAGCCATGCTCTCAATATCAGAACCTGAATATAAACAAGGAGACATCTGTAGTATCTACATATTCAATTAATAGATAATAGTGATACTTATAAATCAAAACCTCTAAACATTCCATAATTGCTAATAAAATTCTTTAAGGAAATTTATTTCATTAAACAGTCATTTTTTGGGGTCACAAAAAAAATAAACAAAGAATAAGAATCTGATTTAAAGTTGATAATTATGCTTAGTGTAAACATAACAAGGCTTTAAAAAAAAAAAACACTCTCCCTAAAAATACAATAGAAGTTAAATAAAAATATTTTACCCTCAGGGCTTTCCCGGTAGATCAGACGGTAAAGCGTCTGCCTATAAGGTGGGAGACCCAGGTTCGATCCCTGGGTCGGAAAGATCCCCTGGAGAAGGAAACAGCAACCCACTACAGTATTCTTGCCTGGAAAATCCCATGGACTAAGGAGTCTGGTAGGCTACAGTCCATGGGGTCACAAAGAGTCGGACACGACTAAGCGACTTCACTTTCACTTTGTGGAAAATATAGGGTCACTCTCATAAAGTTATAAATTTTAATGCATAGATAGCTTTCATGGAATCTCAGTTATAGTCACGACTACTGTTAACTCCGTTTTATAGGAAAATATAAATGAATAAGACACTAGAATTTTCTAAGACTAACGTTAAGTCAACGCTAGCACCAGGAATGGGTGGAACAATAGATATTTCTATCTCTTATCAGCTGCCTAACTTGGACAATCTCATCCACTCAGCAAGAGACTATTAGCTTCTGCCCAAACTTGCCCATATTTATAGACTGACTGAAAAGATGAGGTGACAATTCAGTCAATAACCTTTGACACAAATTCAGACAAATCGTGTGCTCCTCACAATGACAAATTACTCTAGAAAATTAACTGTCGAAAGTGCAGCAATATGATGAAGATTGATTATTTTATTCTTGCCAGTCTGCTTTGAGTTAGAGTAACAGCCTCATTTGGACACAGATGGTGCCAACAGGGAAGGAAGATCGTGTCTCTGTCTCAGCTGAAAAGAAGAAGATGGATTTTCACAGGATAACAAGGGTGATGATTCTTTTTTCAAGAGAAGGAGCTTATGTTTTGTGAGTGCCTCTTTAAGATTATCTTTTACAGTCTCAGCAAAGAAGAAAATCATATTTTAAACATTTTGCCACTACTTCTGAGTAAACTGCCTAAAGGCAATTTTAGCCCCTTGCCACAACTTTTCTAAAAGAGTGGAATTTGAGAAACTTTCTTCAACTTTATGTCTTTTATTGATTCAATAATTATATTTTAAAATAACACATAGTATATTCAAAAGAATATATATTTGATTTTAGATTTTTCTTCAAATATTATAAGTAATAGCTTACAGACCAAATTCTATGAGGAACTTAGATCTCTCCTTGAAATTCAGGTATGTATATTAAAACGGATATTAACTATTTCAAGCAAAGAGATCAGTAAAATTGATATTTCATAGTTTTCACAGTCAATTATTTATTTGTTTTAACACCAACATCTCTCAGTGCTAGGTGTCCTATAATAAGATATTCTTTTACAGAGGAAATATTTAAAATTATATTGCAACTTCATAAAAAGTAACTGAAAGCTCAATGAAGCATCACAAAAGCAGGTTTAAACTATTTAAACTTTGGGAACTACTCAGTCCCCACAGTTATTTGCCCCATTATAAGACCTACAAAAAATTTAAAAAAAAAAAGGATAATAGAAAAAATGGACCCACGCTACCACAGATATGAGAAGTCTGAAAAAAATCTAGTATAATGAGGGGTTGAATGTAAGGAAGATTCAAAATTGGGAAAAGGGAAGCGGGGCACAGGGAAGATGGGTAAATAACAATTCCAGCACACACTTCCAAGAACATTGCAGAACTGGATATGGTAGGGAAGAGTTGTCAAGAATACATACCTCAATTCACAAAAAGCAAACTCTTCAAATAAATAGGGCACTAGTCAAGGCTATGGTTTTTCCTGTGGTCATGTATGGATGTGAGAGTTGGACTGTGAAGAAGGCTGAGCGCCAAAGAATTGATGCTTTCGAACTGTGGTGTTGAAGACTCTTGAGAGTCCCTTGGACTGCAAGGAGATCCAGCCAGTCCATTCTGAAGGAGATTAGTCTTGGGATTTCTCTGGAGGAAATGATGCTGAAGAAGAAACTCTAGTACTTTGGCTACCTGATGCTAAGAGTTGACTTATTGGAAAAGACTCTGATGCTGGGAGAGACTGGGGGCAGGAGGAGAAGGGGACAATAGAGGATGAGATGGCTGGATGACATCATGGACTCGATGGACATGAGTTTGAGTGAACTCCAAGAGATGGTAATGAACAGGGAGGCCTGATGTGCTGCGATTCATGGGGTCTCAAAGAGTCGGACATGACTGAGCAACTGCACTGAATTGAACTGAACTGAACTGAACGTTGCCTTGAGCATCTGAAGTAATTAATCCAATGAGTCAGATCTCCTCAAGAAGAAATTAGGCAACGATCCTAAGGAGGCATAGAATCATGTTAAAATATCCAGCATCTGGATGCGTCTACCTCTAACTAAGTTGCTTTGGCAAAAATTGGTGTTAGTAGATGCTGTGGACATTTTCCCAGTAGAAGTGGGAATAAATGTTAAGCCATTTATCCTCAGTTTGCAATCGCTCTGAGGAGCCATCTCAGCTCCAGAGCTCCCTTTTAGATAAGCTGAGACCTATGTTCTGTCTTGTAGTTCGACTTTAATTCTGCCCAACTCTCTCACTTTTTCACAAGTATCCCTAAGAGCATTACTGAATAAACGTCTTGAAAACAAATTTCCTCCTTGAGACTATTTCCTGAGGAACCCTACTAAAACAATCCTTATCAGGAGTAATTGAGGAAGCAGAGTCTGAAAATGAGATTTTGGAGTTAGATCATCACCAGCTGGCTGGCAATAAGAAGGGCATCATGGGTGGTTTGATGCTGAAGAAGAAACTCTAGTACTTTGGCTACCTGATGCTAAGAGTTGACTTATTGGAAAAGACTCTGATGCTGGGAGAGACTGGGGGCAGGAGGAGAAGGGGACAATAGAGGATGAGATGGCTGGATGACATCATGGACTCGATGGACATGAGTTTGAGTGAACTCCAAGAGATGGTAATGAACAGGGAGGCCTGATGTGCTGCGATTCATGGGGTCTCAAAGAGTCGGACATGACTGAGCAACTGCACTGAATTGAACTGAACTGAACTGAACGTTGCCTTGAGCATCTGAAGTAATTAATCCAATGAGTCAGATCTCCTCAAGAAGAAATTAGGCAACGATCCTAAGGAGGCATAGAATCATGTTAAAATATCCAGCATCTGGATGCGTCTACCTCTAACTAAGTTGCTTTGGCAAAAATTGGTGTTAGTAGATGCTGTGGACATTTTCCCAGTAGAAGTGGGAATAAATGTTAAGCCATTTATCCTCAGTTTGCAATCGCTCTGAGGAGCCATCTCAGCTCCAGAGCTCCCTTTTAGATAAGCTGAGACCTATGTTCTGTCTTGTAGTTCGACTTTAATTCTGCCCAACTCTCTCACTTTTTCACAAGTATCCCTAAGAGCATTACTGAATAAACGTCTTGAAAACAAATTTCCTCCTTGAGACTATTTCCTGAGGAACCCTACTAAAACAATCCTTATCAGAAGTAATTGAGGAAGCAGAGTCTGAAAATGAGATTTTGGAGTTAGATCATCACCAGCTGGCTGGCAATAAGAAGGGCATCATGGGTGGTAACTGGAATGATGATAGCAACTGGCATATTACAGCAGTGAAAAATTTTAAATGTACATTGATTGTGAAGTGGGATGAGAAATCAATTAAAGAAAATATACCAGCAGGTGCACTATCTCGGGCACTTGATAGGTTCTGAAGAGGTTGTTATTATAAGGACAATGGGATAGAATGGCAATTGTTCATGCCATTGATGCATTGAGGAAAGAAAAAGAGGTTTATATATGCTGATGTCAGGAGCCAAAAAAACTAAATATCAGATCTAGGATTTAATTATAAACAAAGTAGAGTTCAGAGAAAGTTGATTTGTCAACTCTAGCAACTGTGCTATGCAAGAATCAGGACTCAGAGTAAGAAGTGAGACCCCAAAACTTTGATGGAGACACATGAGTGAAACAGACAAGAAATTGGGACCTGAGTTTCCCTCAACCTCTAGGTTTTCAAAACTGACCCACTCCTACCCATTAAGGGTCAGAATGCTCCCATTTTTCAAGATGACGCAGAGGCCTCTGCCTTTTAGGACAGTACACACTCCTAAGGATCTCCTTCCACTGATCCTCCTAGTTAATAGACAGAAAATTAGGGGCAACTCACAACATAATCCCCCTGGAGAAGGGCATGGCAACCTATTCCAGTGTTCTTGCCTGGAGAATCCCATAGACAAAGAAGCCTGGTGGGCTACAGTCTATGGGGTCACAAAGAGTTGGACACGACTGAAGCAACTTAACACTTACAACATGATCCAGAGAGATGCTGGCCCATCAAACAAAGAAAAGTACTTGACAAAAGGAGATATAGGTTAGAGCCAATATATATTAGTAAGACCCACAACAACATACATGGTTGTAGAGTCTGAAGAGGTGGATCAAGATGGATGAAGTGTAAAGTGAATACAAAGAACTTTTGACATAGGGACACCTTCCCCCCTTCCCTTATGAGAAACTGAGATAGGAGGAGACAGGCCAAGCTCATTTTAGAAGTGGGTCAGTGCTTTACATATATGGGGTTTCCCACATGGCTCAGCGGTAAAGAATCTGCCTGCCAATACAGGAGGCACAGGAGACATGAGTTCAGTCCCTGGATCAAGAAGATCCCTTGGAGAAGGCGTTGTCAACCTACTCCAGTATTCTTGCCCGGGAAATCTCATGGACAGAGGGGCTTGCTGGGCTACAGAGAATGGGGTCACAAGAGTTAGACATGACTTAGGGACTAAACCACTACCACCACCAATGCCCAGCAGAGAGAATCCCTATGGGAGAGGTGCTGAACAGCCAAGTGGACTGAATGCCTTACTCAGTTGACATAAAGCAGCCTCTCTCTTCCAACTTACCTATCTTGTAACAATGAACTCTTGACCAAAGTATTTATGGTGGTAGTATCAAAGACTATTCATGGGCCTCATAGCACAAGGTACCACCCACCAACACTGATCTGCTACTGCTGAAACAAAGATCAGCTCTCCCATCCAACTAATAATCAGATCCCACCCTGCTTAGCTTCCAGGATCAGATGAGATCCAGCACGCTCAAGGTGGCATAACTGTAGACTGAACAAAAACCAATTCTGAGTCACATAATGGCAGCATTTCTTTTTGTGACATGTTGATTCTCAGGACCATCCTTTCTGAGAGGGGCAGCTATCTAACTTGACAGTAATCAACATGTATTCTAGGTATGTGTATGCTTTTCTTTCTTTTGGATCATTAGCCAGCCTCTAGGAAACCTGAACTAGGACACTCATGAAGTTATTGTTGAATGTGTTCCACGAAGCAAAAACTTAAACCAAGAAAGAAAGGAACTCATAGGGTTCAATGATCACAGGCTCCTACAAAAGAGATAAATGAAGTGAGTCCCTAGAGCTGATAGTTCAGGAAAATCCAAAATCATCTCTGTGCAGCCATCCTAAAGAGACATTATTCCAGAATTCTCAAAAAGAGACTACTTACTCAAACTTTATGGGAAAAATCTATCTTGTGTGTGTATCTGCATACAACACATACTATAAAAATGAATGGAACCACATTTATTAGGAAATCTTGGTAAGCAATATAACTGGACATGGAACAACAGACTGGATCCAAATAAGAAAAGGAGTACATCAAGGCTGTATATTGTCACCCTGCTTATTTAACTTATATGCAGAGTACATCATAAGAAACGCTGAACTGGAAGAAACACAAGCTGGAATCAAGAGTGCCAGCAGAAATATCACGAACCTCAGATATGCAGATGACACCACCCTTATGGCAGAAAGTGAAGAGGAAGTAAAGAGCCTCTTGGTGAAAGTGAAAGAGGAGAGTGAAAAAGTTGGCTTAAAGCTCAACATTCAGAAAAAGAAGATCATGGCATCTGGTCCCATCACTTCATGGGAAATAGATGGAGAAACGGGAAACAATGTCAGACTTTATTTTGGGGGTGGGGGGCTCCAAAATCACTGCAGATGGTGATTGCAGCCATGAAATTAAAAGATGTTTACTCCTTGGAAAAAAGTAATGACCAACCTAGATAGTATATTCAAAAGCAGAGACATTACTTTGCTGACTAAGGTCCGTCTAGTCAAGGCTATGGTTTTTCCTGTGGTCATGTATGGATGTGAGAGTTGGACTGTGAAGAAGGCTGAGCGCCGAAGAATTGATGCTTTTGAACTGTGGTGTTGGAGAAGACTCTTGAGAGTCCCTTGGACTGCAAGGAGATCCAACCAGTCCATTCTGAAGGAGATCAACCCTGGGATTTCTTTGGAAGGAATGATGCTAAAGCTGAAACTCCAGTACTTTGGCCACCTCATGTGAAGAGTTGACTCATTGGAAAAGACTTATGGTTTTTCCTGTGGTCATGTATGGATGTGAGAGTTGGACTGTGAAGAAGGCTGAGCGCCGATGAATTGATGCTTTTGAACTGTGGTGTTGGAGAAGACTCTTGAGAGTCCCTTGGACTGCAAGGAGATCCAACCAGTCCATTCTGAAGGAGATCAGCCCTGGGATTTTGGAAGGAATGATGCTAAAGCTGAAACTCCAGTACTTTGGCAACCTCATGTGAAGAGTTGACTCACTGGAAAAGACCCTGATGCTGGGAGGGATTGGGGGCAGGAGGAGAAGGGGACGATAGAGGATGAGATGGCTGGACGGCATCACAGACTCGATGGACGTGAGTCTGAGTGAACTCCGGGAGATGGTGATGGACAGGGAGGCCTGGCGTGCTGCGATTCATGGGGTCGCAAAGAGTCGGACATGACTGAGCGACTGAACTGAACTGAACTGAATGATAGAAGCCGGAAGAGTTTTGAGATGCAGCCTAGAAAAAGCCTACACTGCCATGAAGGGACCTTCAAAGGCAATTTGAGTGTGGCCTCAGAGGAGGAGAGCTGTAGAGAAAGCCTTAATCTTCTTGCTGTTGTTCAGTGGCTCAGTCATGCCTGATTCTTTGCGACCCCATGGACTGCAGCACGCCAGGCTTCCCTGTCCTTCGCTATGTCCTGGAGTTTGCTTAAACTCATGTCCATTGAGTCAGTGATGCCATCCAACCATCTCATCCTCAGTCATCCTTTTCCCTTCATACCCTCAATCTTTCCCAGCATCAGGGTCTTTCCCAATGAGTCGGTTCTTTACATCAATCTTCTCAGAGAACAGCTAAGTGATGGTGAATTGAATATAGGTAGAAATGTGGGTTGTAAAGGCCATTCTGATGAGGTCTCTGGAGGAAATAAACAACACTGGAAATTGGAAGAAAGTTGATCCTTAGTAAAAAGTGGCAAAGAACTTGGCTGGATTGTGTTCCTGTCCCTGAGTTCTGTGGAAGGTGGATCTTGCAAGTGATGCCACTGGATGTTTAGCTAGGAGATTTCTAATTAAAGCATTGAAGGTATGGCTTGGCTTCTCCTGACTGCATTCAGTAATATGCAAGAAGAGAGAAATGATTTATAGGTGGAATTGCTAAGCAAAAAAAGAGCAGAACTTAAGATTCTGCTATGCATTTTGCAAAAAAGAACAGTAACAGTGTAGCCAAGCAACCATGTGATAAGGAGAATGGTGTGGATCTCAGGAGAAATCAAGCCTTCTTCCAAACAGCCTGTGGAAAGCGAACATGGGCTGGTTGACTTAGACTGCAGGGAGCGGCCAGCCTTACTGTAGAAGTTTGGCTATGTTAGACTCCTTTATAAAGACTGAGTCCTAAAGGCAGTACAATCTATAGCTTGGAGAACTCCTTACACTTTCTAACAAGCAAGAGGAGCTAGAACTGGGGGCCCAGTAGCCCCACTTCCCTCTCAAGCTCCATTCAGGACACTCACTCAAGGAACTGAGAGGAGACAGGGAGCCCAATTTACCTGTGCCTTTTGAAATTCTTTCTTTCCGTCTCTGTCTCTCCTTACCTCTGTCTTTCTTTTTCCTGTTTCTTCTTGGTGTCTCTTTAGTTTTAAGCCCCTAGTTGAGTTTGTCTGTAACCTCTCACAGCTCCAGCAGGCATCAAAGCAGCACCCCCAGAGCCACAGCCGCACGCTTCCCTCCGCCCCAGACCCCATGCCCTGCACGAGCCGCACCTGAGCCCGCGACTGTCCTCACGCCTCTCTGCTTCCCCGGTGACTCTGACATCACCCACTTAGACACTGGTATCACAGCACCCTGGGGCAGCAGCTGTTTTATCTGCCTGAGAGGTGTGGCTGCTGTTCTAGTTATAGAATGTTCTGGAAGAGAGGTCTCAGTTTGACACCCTTGGAACCTAGAGGCCATCCCAAGAGCAAGAGACTAGAGTCCCTTGTGGAGCCCTAATGACCAAGATCACGGGACAAAAATCTCTGGAACTAACCAAGCCGCATAGCAACTGTTGCCATGAGCCTCCTGATCCAAACAGGCCAGTCCCCTGATCCAAAACTAGGTAAAATACCCACCCTCGTACTCACCCTGTAGCATCCTAACCACTCACCTAATGCCACCCTTCCAGCAGGGATTTTCTTTGTCTTGAGGCCATAAAAGTTGGCTGTGTTGTGCTTAGTCACTCAGTTGTGTCTGACTCTTTGAGACCCCATGGACTGTCACCCTCCAGACTCCTCT
Organism: Madoqua kirkii; assembly: GCA_006408675.1. Taxonomy (NCBI): domain Eukaryota; kingdom Metazoa; phylum Chordata; class Mammalia; order Artiodactyla; family Bovidae; genus Madoqua; species Madoqua kirkii. Next base: position 7,140 of record SJYC01023096.1, on the reverse strand, counting down.
GTCCATGGGATTCTCCAGGCAAGAATGCTGGAGTGAGTTGCCATGCCCTCCCCCAGAGGATCTTCTCAACCCAGGAATTGATCCCAGGTCTCCCAAATTGCAGGTGGATTCTTTATCAGCTGAACTACCAGGGAAGCCCCCAAATTGGCTACTAGTCCACAAAATGGGCTGGCTCTCCTGTGAGCCAGCCCCAGGTTCTAAGTGTCTCTAACAGACTGCTAGCTGCAACTACTGAAGCCCCTGCTCCGCAATAAAACGAGTCACTGCAATGAGAAACTGCACGGCTACCAGAGAAAGCCAGCACACAGCAAGACCTACTGCCACCAAATAATAATTAAAAAGAAAAAGAAAGACCCTCCTTGCTTAGTAGCTCAGTAGTGTCTGACCCTTTGTGACCTCTTAGACCATAGCCCATCAGGCTCCTATGTCCATGGGATTTTTCAAGCAAGAATACTGGAGAGGGTTGCTATTTCCTCCTCTAAGGAAACTTCCCAGGGACAGAACCTGCTTCGCCTGTGCCTCCTGCACTGCAGGTGAATTCTTACCTGATGAGCCATCGGGGAAGGCTCCCCTGCTCCCCAAAAAAGAACCTATGCAGACAAATAAAAACAACAGCAAACACCTGGAGACAGCTGGTGTCTGCACTTCTTCTTCCCAATTAGGTCCAAACAGTGCTGGTTTTCCTGGCAGCTGTCAAGCGACCACTCTCAGTCACATTCTCCACTTACAGGGACCAGAGAACAGCTAGGGGCTGAGAACCGGTCCCCCTGCCTCCGGCCACAGCAAACCCCAGGACAGCATCCAAAAACAAACGCGAGTCTCCCAAGACCCTGAGAGCTTGTCCAGAGTGTGCAGCACAGCTGCACGTGTGGCCGTGACAAATGCAGGGATGATCACTGAGGGTCCACGAGTACATAGTGGGAAGCCAAGTTCCGAGCTGCTGTTCCCTGGTTTTTCCCTATAGGTTATTACAGTTGGAATGATGTTCCCATGATGCTTCAGGTCCTACCCAGCACTGCCCCTCCCTGCCTTGCTGTGTGGCTTGGGATGGTTCGCAGCCCCTCTCTGGGCCAGTAGCCCGACTGTACAGTGTACAGTAGGTAGGACTGGGCAGGAGTAGCAATAAGTGTTGGTGTGTGTGCAGAGCCGGTTGTCCCCGCCCACATCACTTGCATAACAAGTCCTACCACTGGGGTCAGACAGATGTTTACCAATGGCTGAGAACCAGTCTCCTGCCCCATGCCCACAGCAAACACCAGGACAGTGTCCCAAAACAAGCACAAAGCTCCCAGGACCCTGAGAACTTGTCCAGAGTTTGGCTGGGTCAGGTAACAAAAGCTCCAGGCTCTATTTTCCAGCCCAGGCCATCCTCCCTGAAGAAAGAAGGGTGAGGCTGGCCTCCTGACAAATATTTATGGAGCTGCTTCTACTACGTGCCCAGAGGGGCCACTGGGGCCATGGAGAGAAGCCTTTCCTGGGAATGGGGGTAGGGTGGGGAGACGGAGGGGGATGCAAACCAGTGACTTGCCCTGTGACCTCTGCACCCAGGATGCATAGTCCAGGAGAGGGGTCCCAGCTGGGGAGACCTAGCCCATTTGGAAGCTCTGGGTCCTAGGAGCCTTCAGGCGTGGACTGGTCAAAAATTAGTGCCCATAGAGGAGCGGCCAGGCTCAGGACTTAATCATGCTTTAACAGGAACCCTGCATCTCATCTCAACCTCAGAGGGGATCCCAGCCTCCTCATGTTTCCTGTGCTAAGTACACTTGCCCTTCCAGAGCCTTAGTTTGTCACCCTCTTTGCCTTCCCTTCTTTGGTCAAATCGCTGGCCTGCACTAGGGCCACGATGCCTTGCCCCCCACCTCCCCACTTCCCCCGCTCAGAGCCTGCCCGGAAACCCAGCCCGTTCCCCTGGGTGAGTTCTGGTTAAGAGATGACACTTGTTCCCGTCAGGCCCCACCCTATTGCTCTGAAGGCGCTGTCCAGCCCACGGTGCTGAAGCGTCCTGGGCCCCCCCAACCGATAACAGAGAGCAGTCCTGCCTGCAGCCGCCATTCCCATCCTGGCAGGCTCTGGCCTCCTTCACACCGGCCTAATAATCCACAAGGATCCTTGTCTGCCTAGCGGGTTTAAACTGGAATCGCTTCAGAGGCCCGAGTTCCTTGAGAAGGCCCAGGGAGAGTCTATGTTTGCCTGGGGTGCAGGGCAGGGGCAGGAGGTGGTTAAACAACTCCAGAGTGGACAATAGTCAATTTTTGTGCTCCATCCTGAAACCAGTAGGACTATGGGCATCTCCATGGACCCCTTTCAACTTGGTCTATGAGTTCTATGGGGAGACTGGGCCCAGAGGAGGGTCCACTCACTTTGAAGGAACTCAGTTCTTCCCACTTGCATCCAAACCCAGCAAGCCCTACTACCTAAGCAGGGTAGGATGAGACAGACATACTCATTCCCTGCAGTAAAGATGTCTCTCCTTCCACTCCAGATGACCTTGACTTCTGTGAGTGTTGACAGCCCCTCCCCCCCCAACTCAATGTCCAGACAGGTAGGCGAAATCAGGTGTTCCCAGTGGAGAGCTCTGCAACTTGGAGTCCCAAATCTTGCCCTTGAAAGAGTAAATGACTCAGTTGCTTAGTGACTTGAGTGTAACTGTGATGGCTGTGATACTGGGCAGCATGAAGAAGCTGGGTATAGGCAGAAATTGGTCCAAAACAGAGGGCTGGTCAGTTGGTGAAGGAGCAGCCCCCTGGTGCCTAGGACCAAGCCCACATTGGACCTACCATACTCTGGCTCACCCCATGACCCTACCGGGTCATAAAAGCAGCCCAGAACTCAGTCCTACCTCCTAATCATCAGCCAAGCCTTTTTTCAGGCTGAGAGAAAGAAGAAGTAGAAGTCTAAACAAGAGAGTTTTGAGAAGATGCTCCAAAGGAGCTGAGTGTGGCCAGCGTTCATTCGGCAGAAGTAAATATCAGGTTCTGGTCTCCTCAGATTCATGTAAAGACCCATGTTCAGTGCCCACAGCTGCCAGGCAACTCCAGTTTAAGGCTCTCTGGGGGGTGTAGTACATTCTGGCTGGATGTGGCTTGAAGAGCCCCAGGGCACAGTGCACAATGGCAGGGCTGAGTTCACACCAAGAAGAAGGGCAGGCAACAGCCTCAAGGCTGTTGAATCATCTCAGAATGAGGATTCTTAAAGGTGGCTATTGTGCTGCATGGCGAATCAAGTTGTTTGACCCCCTCTTTATTCACCCTGAATGAGTGCCTGAAAATGGTGTGTGGGACAAGAGGAGACAGTCACCCACAGAAGGAGATGGTCTAACCCCACCTCTCAACACATGGGCCCCATACTGTAGCCCCCATGTGCTGTGCTAAGTCACTTCAGTTGTGTCTGACTCTTTGTAACCCTATGGACTATAGCCCACCAGGCTCCTCTGTCCATGGAATTCTCCAGGCAAGAATACTGGAGTGGATTGCCATGCCCTCCTCCAGGGGAGCTTCCCCACCCAGGGACTGAATCTGTGTCTCTGCTGTCTCATGCTTTGGCAGGTGGATTCCTTACCACTAGGGCCACAAGGGTAGCTTGTCGGCAATGAATTAATCACTAATGTTGTCCAGGGCATCACAGTGACCCCAAGAAGCAGACAAAGTGGATGTTACTAACCCATTAGGTAGATGAGAAAACAGGGGCAGAGGAGGCATGGTGCAGTCGCCAAATCCCCAGAGAAAGTCCAACTTTTCATTGTGTGTGTGTGGTGGGCAGTTTGTGGGATCTTAGTTCCCCAACCAGACATTGAACCTGGAGCCACAGCAGTAAAAGTGCCAAGTTCTAATAACCACGGGACCACCAGAGAATTTCCCCAACTTTCTGCTCTTCAGCTTATTGCAACACCCTCCTTCCTGTCCCCACATCTCCGCTTCATCCATCAAGGAGCCGATGCTCATGGAGGTCCCCTCCATCAAAGCCAAACAGCTCTGGTTACCATGGTAACAAATAACCACTTCAGGCTCTCTACAACATAGTCCTAGGAGGACACAGGGAAGGCTCCTGTGGCCTGAGGGCCAACATGCCAGACCTTGGGTGAACATGCCTACAGCCACGGCAAGGACATGAACAGCATCCAAGAAGGAAGGGGGCTGCTGGGCAGACCCTGGGGAGGGGAGGGGGTCTGGAGAGAGCTCTGACACCTTCTGCATGTGCTGGGCCCTCGGGCAATGAGCCAGAACTGCTGTCTAAGCTGCTCATTGCAGTATGTGAATATATCCAGCAGGACTGGCAGAACGAGGGAAAGTGAGGGGCTGCTGCAGGGACTTCCCTAAAGTCCAGCGCAGTAGGGATCCTGCCAAACTAAATGATTAGGCATCCAAGTGAGCTAGAATTCCACTACCTGAATTACCTAGGGGGAAGGTTGGAAGCATCAAACTGGGCAGTGTACAGAGCAATAACAACTCCTTTACACATCTCCAGGGGGTTGCCATCCCCTCTTCTGCCCCCATCCCCAATTCTGTATTCCCTTATCCCCGCAAAAACAGACAGAATTGGAGGCTAAGGTTCAGAAAAATTTCCCAAAAAGATTTACAGAATAGATTTTGTAAAACAGCTAAGAAACTTAGATGATTAAACCTCATATTTGTAGGAGTTCTAGCAGGAGAAAATGGTAGGACTGTTTTTTTAACCCCCGTAATGGAAGAACATGAGTTGGCAGGTTGAAGGGACTCACACCGTATCACACACAATGGATGAAAAACACCACACAAGGCACGGCACTGACAATGGCTTCCCCAGCGGCTCAGTGGTGAAGAATCCACCTGCCAATGCAGGAGACGCGGGTTCAGTCTATGTCGGGAAGATCCCCTGGAGGAGGAAATGGCTACCCACTCCAGTATTCTGGGCAATCTCATGGAGAGAGGAGCCTTGCAGGCTACAGTTCATGGGGTCGCAAAAGAGTCGATCAGACTAAGCCACTGAATACAGGAACACGTAGATAAATAAGTCCTAAAACTTTCCGCAAAAAAAAAGTAATCAGACACTAGGGACTATAAATTGTTGTAGCTACTGACAATGGCTTCCCCAGCGGCTCAGTGGTGAAGAATCCACCTGCCAATGCAGGAGACACGGGTTCAGTCTAGGTCGGGAAGATCCCCTGGAGGAGGAAATGGCCACCCACTCCAGTATTCTGGGCAATCTCATGTAGAGAGGAGCCTTGCAGGCTACAGTTCATGGGGTCGCAAAAGAGTCAACCAGACTAAGCCACTGAATACAGGAACACGTAGATAAAGAAGTCCTAAAACTTTCCGCAAAAAAAAGTAATCAGACACTAGGGACTATGAATTGTTGTAGCACACGAGAAGAAAACTCCAAACTTTGGAGGGAAAATTATCTCCAACTTAGGAATTATCTCATTCAAATATCAACCAAATGTGAGGGTAGAAAGAAAATATCATTAGATGTTGAAGGTCTCAAAAATTTACCTTCCACGTGCCTCTACCAGGAAACTGCCAGAGAATGTGCGCCACAAAAAAAACACAAAGAAATGAACTAGGGGAACTGCCCTGGTCGTCCAGTGGTTAAGATACTGCCCTGCAATGCAGAGGATGCAGGGTTCGATTCCTAGTTAGGGACTAAGATTCCATATGTTACAGGGCAATTAAGCCCACACACTACTGACCCTGCAAGCTCTAGACCCTATGCTCCTCAATAAGAGAAGGCCCCACTCGCCCCAGTGAAGAGCCAGAAGAGCTTAAAAACAAAAAAAAAACACTAAGAATGAGGAAGCCATGAGATCCAGAAAAAGAGGACCTGTTATAGGAGGGGGCCTGGGGACCCCCAGATGAAGGGGTAGAGATGCTCTTGGGTGAGCTACATAGCAGCAGTACCAGGCAGTTCCCAATCCAAGCAGGAGCAGGAAGCCTAGGCGCCTCCGGCATTCTGCAGGGTAAGGAGGTCAGAGGCACTTACGAGCCCATCAGCATGATCAATGGTGTTTCCTGGCTCCCGAGGTCAGATCGGACTTAATTAATAATAGGCATACAGAAACGGAATAGAGAGCCCAGAAATAGACCTGCACTATATGGTTAACTGATTTTTTTTTTTTTTGGCCACACTGCAGGACTTACTTGATCTTAGTTCCCCAACCAGGGATAGAACTCTTGTTTGCTGCAGTGGAAGCATGCAGTCTTAACCACTGGACCACCAGGGAATTCGCAGTCAACTCATTTTTGACAAATGCACCAAAGCAATTAATTGAGGGGTGGGGTGGGGGGAGAAGCAGGCAGGGAGTGGGTGATGAAGCAATCTTTGCCATATGCACCCTCCCCCCAAAAAATTCAACTACAACCCTACAGTACATAGAAAAGTTAACTCAAAATGGATCCTGAACCTAAACATATGGAGTAACATTCTAGAAGAAAACTTAGAAGTGATAAAGCATTTGGGAAAGAGTTCTGAAATATGGCATAAAATGCATGAGCTACAAAAGAAACTAAGCAACTGAAAAATAAGTCAGCTATTCAGTTCAGTTCAGTCGCTCAGTTGTGTCCAACTCTTTGCGACCCCATGAATCGCAGCACACCTGGCCTCCCTGTTCATCACCATCTCCCGGAGTTCACTCAGACTCATATCCATCAAGTCAGTGATGCCATCCAGCCATCTCATCCTCTATCGTCCCCTTCTCCTCCTGTCCTCAATCCCTCCCAGCATCAGGGTCTTTTCCAATGAGTCAACTCTTCACATGAGGTGGCCAAAGTATTGGAGTTTTAGCTTCAACATCAGTCCTTCCAGTGAACACCCAGGACTGATCTCCTTTAGGATGGACTGATCTCCTTTAGGATGGACTGGTTGGATCTCCTTGCAGTCCAAGAGACTCTCAAGAGTCTTCTCCAACACCACAGTTCAAAAGCATCAATTCATCAGTGCTCAGCCTTCTTCACAGTCCAACTCTCACATCCATACAGGACCACAGGAAAAACCATAGCCTTGACTAGATGGACCTTAGTTGGCAAAGTAATGTCTCTGCTTTTGAATATGCTGTCTAAGTTGGTCATAACTTTCCTTCCAAGGAGTAAGCATCTTTTAATTTCATGGCTGCAGTCACCATCTGCAGTGATTTTGGAGCCCCCCAAAATAAAGTCTGACACTGTTTCC
>SJYC01023095.1:0-13425 GCA_006408675.1 Madoqua kirkii | reverse complement strand
CTCCCCATACCATCCCTCTGGGTCATCCCAGTGCACCAGCCCTGAGCATCCTGTATCATGCATCGAACCTGGGCTGGTGATTCGTTTCACATTGTTTCAGTGCCATTCTCCCAAATCATCCCACCCTCGCCCTCTCCCACAGAGTCCATAAGACTGTTCTCTTTTGCTGTCTCACATACAGGGTTATCGTTACCATCTTTCTAAATTCCATATATATGCATTAGTATACTGTATTGGTGTTTTTCTTTCTGGCTTTCTTCGCTCTGTATAATAGACTCCAGTTTCATCTACCTCATTAGAACTGATTTAAATGTATTCTTTTTAATGGCTGAGTAATACTCCATTGTGTATATGTACCACAGCTTTCTTATCCATTTATCTGCTGATGGACATCTAGGTTGCTTCCATGTCCAGGCTATTATAAACAGTCTAAAATGTGTTTAATACAGAAAGCCCAAAGAAATTCAGATGTAAAAGGCCCTTGACTAGTTTGCTTTTTCATTTTACTTCTCTTCTCATTCTCTTTATTTTTTAAGGTTTATGTACTGTGCTGTCCTCTGCTCATTCACTTCAGTCATGTCTGAATCTTTGCAACCCTATGAGCTGCGACTCACCAGGCTCCCCTGTCCATGGAATTTTCCCAACAAGAATATTGGAGTGGGTTGCCATGTTCTCCTCCAGGGGATCTTCCTGACCTAGGAATCAAACCTGCATCTCCTGCATTACAGATGGATTCTTTAGCACTGAGTCACCAAGGAAGAACTTAAAGTTTATGAAAACTCATTTATTGGAAAAAGTCTAGAACACTGACTTTTACATGTGTGACTTGGCCTTGTTTTCTACCATATGGAGAGAGTCCATCCTCGTCCATATTCCCTCATCCAATTAGTCAACATCTTTCCCTTCTTATGTTCTAAATATTTACCTTACGTGGTGTGATCACCCTATGGAAGCAAAGTTGACCCCTATTGCTTGGTTTAGATGTCAAAGCTAGTGACACCACATACATTCCAAGTGAGCATTAGAAGTTTTATTACTTACATAATAAAGTATTCTGGGGTTTTATGGGCAGCCTTTTTAAGAAAATGGCTTGAGAAAGAAAGTTAAGGATATTGGTTGAGATTTCCTATTGTGGTTAGAATCTAAGGCCAAGATGAGGATTCCATTGTGTGGTCAGGGACTTTGTGTGGTGTGCATTAACTACAAGAGCCAAAAAAGAAAGTGTCAGAATTTCTTATCAGTCTTTTCAAACAAGGGGCATGAAGGAGAAGCAAGGGTTAAAAGCCATTATCAAATGCAAAAACTAGTTTCAAACTTCTTATTCCATTATGAAACACAATCATCATCTTTCATTTGCATTGATAACATAGCCTCTCAAATACATCCTCTTTCTGTAATCTACACCATCTGCCAATCCGTCTTTCACCGTTATGTCAACCTCATAGAGTTGCAAATCTGATGATGCCATGACCCTGTTCAAAATTCTTCAGTGGTTATGCATCCCTAACTAGTAATTCTTAAATGTTTTCATTAGAATTAGCGGATAAATTCCTAGGGACAGAAGAATATTCAAAGTAGTTCACTATAAAACAAATATTTTAGAAGCCTATTGTTTTATTTTAAATATCATATAGATTTTGTCTTCTACTATAAATTGTCACATGAGTTTTAATATATTAAAATATGCAAAATAATCTCCCACATAGCAGTTTATACTAAAAATTTATAGTACTCTTACAGTTTCCTGGAGGAGTCACCGTATTGATCCCTCAGCTTATAGTACTTAACCAGGCATACCCTTGAAAAGTGAAAGGATTAGTCAGTCATTCCTGTCTAACTCTTTGTGACCACATGAACTGTAGCCCACCAGACTCTTCTGTCCATGGAATTCTCCGGGCAAGAATGCTGGAGTGGGTAGCTATTCCCTTTTCCAGGGGAATCTTCCCAACCCAGGGATCCAACCAGGGTTTCTAGCATTGCAGATGGATTCGTTAGGAGAAGCATAACCACCCCCAGTAGACTATAATGGCTTCTATTTAACATAGGAGATCCTTCACTATCTTGAACCAATCCATCCTCAGGTTCTGTCATCTTGATCTGCCTCTCAAACCATACACAAGCACTCTATGTTGCAACACATGACCCCCGTGTTTCACTCCTTACTGGCATCACATGGTATCTCTGAATCACCCTGTTCACACTCCTCCCTAGATACAACTCCTCTTGTTGGGATTGATTCTTCAAATTAAGAATTTTTGAGTCCCTCTTTGAGGTGTCTAGGTTTTCTCTGAACATTGTACATTATAGCAAGAATCATTTTATTTTGTGATTTTTGCACATCTACCTTCCCCAAAGATTTTGTGGACAGGAAGAGTGTCTTTTCAGCATGGACTGGAACAAAGCCTGCTGCAGAGAGAGTACTCAATACACCTTTGTTGAGTGAATGAAAAGACATTGTTGTGCCATTTAGAATAATAACTGTGGCAGTATTACCTTTTAAATACTGTGAAAGAAACATCTCTAGTAATAACACTGTTCAAATTCTTAATTCACCCATAGGAAGGGTGATTTAAATATAGTTAAAATTATAAGGTGCATTCATTTTAGAGTATTATACAAATGATCTAAAGAAGAAAAGAAAAAAAACCTGACAACACAACAGCCAAAAAGAAAGTAAAATAAAGAAGAAAAGTGTGAATCTGAGAATAAATAAATAAATAAATAAATATTAAAATAAAACCTCTCTCTGAAAGCTCCCAAGAGTGAAAAGCAGGGAAAAAGAAAATCTCTCAAGACTGAGTGGTATGGGAGAGGAAACAGAATTTACAAAAACCATGAGGGAATGAACAAGAACAGGAGAGGGGCAAAAAAATTTAAATGTTAAGCAAGTCCATGAAAATATAATTATATTTGCTGATAAGAGAACTGTGGGTTTCAGGTGGACAGTGAGATAAATTATCATGTGTGTGTGTGATGGGATGGGAATATATAAGTGAAAGATGAACTTTTGGGCTACAAATTCAAAGGTACCAAATTCTTATCCAAGTTGATTTGTGCAAAGTATTTCCATCCTTAGATGATTGAAATTGAAGATCTTAAGATATTTATTTTCTATATGACATTTTACTCACAGAGTGACTATAACAAAAAAAACAATAAAAATAAATTGATAGTCACACTAATAATACTTATGTTGCAGTCCATAAATTCATTTCTGTTAGGAATATATTTTCTCTGACATAAGGTAATTTCTGTTTTGAGCCCCATTAACTCTCAGTTGGAAGAAAATAATCTTAGTCCTCTTTAGACGTCCCTTTCAATCCAACTCCGTAGGCTCAAGGACCTAGTGAAAGTATCAGGAGTAAAAAGAGAAAGAGAGAAGGATCTAGACCTCAATAATCAGTTCCCAAGTTGGCCTATGAGATGTACACTGCCCTGCCCTTAAGACACTTCTCAGTCTGGCAGCTCTCAGGAACCCTCTGCTGTTAGACGCATATCTCTGTGTCCTCCTTTCCTTCCTAGAGCTCAGAGTAAGTTATTCCTAGAGGAACTCCCTCTTACTTCAAATTTTGAGCAAGATGTGTTGCCCCTACCCCAAACCCTCGCTTCTGTATGGAAAGGGAAGAAACAGAAAGCCAAGAGAACTGATGACTTTTCTGTCAGCCCTTAAGTAAATAGCATCATGTTAGATGGGGAGGGATCAATGTACCATAAGAGAAAGAAAGATCAGGTTATCATTTATTGCCTGCATACTGCATGTCAGGCACTGAGATCATTGCCTCATGCGGGTTAGTGTGTTGGGCGGTACTGCTCATAAACGGAATCTCTTGTTACTGAAGCAGAGAAAATTCTCAGGGTAGTTACTAGAGATAATATGAGTTAAATTCATTGATTTCAGAAGCAAGTACATGGAGGTCAGTGACACACTGGGGTGAAGCAGAAAGATGAAGGAAAAGGAGAGAGGAGTGTAGCAAGTTAAAGGCATCAGTGGAGTTGGACCAAGTAGAGCTCAGGGCTCAGCAAAGACTGAACTAAGAATGAACTGTAGTCTGCCAGTTTCCTTGGCAATAGAGTTCTCTCTTGTGAAAATGATGTTGGGAAAAGTCATATATTGATTAAATCAGTAGTAACTAGCAAGAGCGTATTTTGCAAAAAGATGTAGCTCAGATAGTTTTAATGTGGGGGAGTTGGGAAGAATTTCTTTAAATAATTTTGTGAATCCACCAAACAATGATATAAAGAAGGAAAGAATCTGAGTTATATAAAATAATTAAATTGGGTCTGTGTACTGGTAAGCTTCAATTCCAGTGAACTATTTTGCCTGCTGATGGCCCTTTTCATAGATCGTGTAAATAAAATCGATATTACCTAGGTCCATACCTCTTCAAATTTCCTTTGCAATATTATTATTACTGCATAGAAGAAAGCACTTAGGGCAAAGGAAGTTAGCTTAATACTTGAGAGACAGCAGAAAATGCCACCCCAAAATATGTCACTTTGACACAAGGATTATTTTGAACTGAAGTTACTTGAAAAACAGAAAGTGCCAAAAAAGATTTCTCTGACTGTTCATTTTTGCATTCATGTCATCAGAAGGACACAGACCAGTTTTAATGGGTTTCTATAAGACTGACCATTGTAATGTCCCCAGACAGAGCATTCTTGGTGATCCCGGCTTCAGACCTCTCTGAGATCCTTCGCTGTACATTTTATAAGTGATAAAGGCCATGCAATTTCAATGTTCACATTTGCAAGTGAATTAAGACTGTTACATCAAGTAATTACCTAAAATGAATTTTATTTCTAATGTATTAGTAAAGAAATCCAGCTGCCAATAGACAGGCAAGACCAAAGGCCAGCATGACAATTCTATACTCATACTGAATTATTTTAGTGGTTATAAAGACAAAATTAATTCATTTGCTCAATATAACACACATGGGCTTGCCAGAAAATACACTGTACATTCAAAAGGTGTACATGAATGAAGATAATTTAATGATGGGAGTATTTACAAATGTATTTGTAGAATTAAGTGAACAAATAAGGAGTGGTGAAGTACCCTGGAACTGGCAAGAATAAGGAACTGTGCACACACCTAAACCCAAGAGGATAAATCAGGGAACAGCATCAAGGAAAAGCCAGAGCTAGTCATCAAACTCAGACTGGCTGGCACAGAGGCATGCGGACAATAAATACCCACAACTGAATCTTCCCAGCTCCTCAGTCTTCAATCGGTGCTAAACACAAATGGAAGCCAAAAAGCAAAAAGACAGAGGTGATACAGTCCATGGTGGTCATTTTTTAGGGCCCCAGGTTTGGATAGAAAAGAGCAGAGAATGGATTTTGTAGCAGAAAGTAGAGCTGTGTGCTTATTATTTGTCTGGTTGCTTTCAGACCCATTGCTTGTTCTTTCCTAGACCTGACATTAGCACACGGAATTGCATTTTCCAGATTTTCTTACCATCCTGTTTCTAACCAGATCTGGTCATTGAGAAGTGGTAGGAAGAGATTGGAGGACTGAAGGAAATCAAAAGTCATTCCGTCTTTCCACATCTCTCTCTACCTTAGACATTATCTCCAAAGTATCTGTATATCTTTGGTAATCCAGTTACCACTGAGAGCCATTTTCATCATGTCCCAAATCATACAGGGTAAGGCAGAATAGGGCAGGGCAGGGATATCATTTTAGTTTCAACTACAACTCAAGGCTTTTGGACTGAGCTAATATACCTTCTCTGTTCTGGGAATGATAGGCTTTTTGTGTACTTCTAATGTTTCATGTTCCTCTGCACAAATCCTCAGGTCTCCCATCACCCATATATCCAATTACCAGTATTAAATTTCCTCTATTTGCAATATCAATAGTCATTTCTCTTTCTGACAGAACTCAGATAATATCCTGGGTTAATTTGTAATTGAAAGACATTTTCATAGACCTAGACTTTTACTTCCAAAGTGTGATTTGATATCACAAAGAAGAATATGATAAATAACAGTTTGCATTACTTTATCTCAAGCTAACGAGAGAGGAATAGAGACAGAATTTAATAAATGAATCAAACATTGATGTCATATGCAAATGAAATCATAGCATAGTATATAAAGAAAACTTTCACAGGTTTGAATAGATAAAATGGTTGGGAAATTGAGTCATTCCTTGGCATGAATGACAATTGAGGAATTAAATACAATAAAATAATCTGTGATTTAGCAGTTTCATATTCACATTTGAACAGATGTATTATTAGAGCTCATTTTTTGTCATGCAAGATGTCCTTTGTTTGTTAAAAGTAGGGATAGTGATAAATGATCAGTGATAGAAAACTCCGGGCAGCAAAGAGAACTGATGACCTATTACTAGGTTAATAATTCAGTTTTTCACAGTTCCTCATAGTGGTATTTCTAAAAAGCAAATTTAACATTGAATTTTAGCAGTAGGTAAAATATATAGAAACTAGAATAGAAGTGGAAATATAGATAGAAAAATGAATTGATGGATGGATAGATAGATAAAGATAGATCGATGTATCCAATATCTATTCATGAAGTGATCTGCTGCAGGATAGAACTATGCCTATCAAAAATAAGTCTTCACTACCAAGACATACTTGAAGACAACAGTGCTTGCTGATCTATAAGAGAAATAATTGGATGTGACTTCCAATAAAGCTTATTTGGGGGTTTACTCACCAGGCAGGTACCTTTTGCTTTCCCCTCTCTTTCTCATTCCTCCCTGAATTGTAGATGTGATGGCTGGCTTTGTAAATATGATGGATGATGGATACCAATACAGCCACAATTTTTCAACCATGAGGCAACCTTAACAGGGAAAATGCTTGTTAAGAACAGCAGTGCAAATGGAAAGTAGAAGCCTGTAACACTGATTATGCCATGAAGCCCAGTAGAAGTTCTGTACAACCAAACTCCAGACTGAATTTCAAGTGATAGAACAAACATCTGTCTTATTTAAACTACTTATATTCAGACTCTTTTTTCATGTCAGACAAATACAGTTACTAACTGATATCATCCACTTTTATCTGAAGATATTCAACACAAAAATATGATTTGAAATTATTACATTTGATCTGAAAATTATCTTTGAAACTATTCATAAAGGCAAAAAAATTTAAATAAATAAGGAAATATGCTCTCTTTCTTAGTGAAAGTGAATGGATGTTGGTAAGGCTTTCTATTATTTCCTCAAACTATTTATAAATGATGCAAAAATCCCAGCCAAAACAGAAAATATATTTAACTTGAGAAATTATTTATAAAATTTAATTTAATATTTTAATGAAAGGAAATAGCTAAAAAATTTAAGAACAAAATTTTGCTTCCAGTTTATTGAGGTATTATTAATATACAGAGATGTACAAATTTAAGGTGCACAGCATATGTTTTGATTTTCATTCATCATGAAATAATTAGCATAAGTTAGTGAACATCCATCATCTCAAGTGGTCACAAAATGATAGGAAAAATATTTTTCTTTGTGATGGGAACTCTTAGAATTTACTCTCTTAGCAACTTTCATATATGACATACAGCAATGTTAATTGTATTTATCATGATGTACTTTATATCCTTAGTACATATTTATCTTATCAGTTCAGTTCATTTCAGTCACTCAGTCGTGTCTGACTCTTTGTGACCCCATGAATCACAGCACATCAGGCCTCCCTGTCCATCACCAGCTCCCGGAGTTCACTCAGACTCACGTCCATCGAGTCAGTGATGCCATCCAGCCATCTCATCCTCTGTCATCCCCTTCTCTCCTGCCTCCAATCACTCTCAGCATCAGAGTCTTCTCCAATAAGTCAACTCTTCACATCAAGTGGCCAAAGTACTGGAGTTTCAGCTTTAGCATCATTTCCTCCAAAGAAATCCCAAGGCTGATATCCTTCAGAATGGACTGGTTGGATGGTCCTTGCAGTCCAAGGGACTCTCAAAAGTCTTCTCCAAACACCACAGTTCAAAAGCATCAATTCTTTGGTGCTCAGCCTTCTTCACAGTCCAACTCTCACATCCATCCATGACCACAGGAAAGACCATAGCCTTGGCTAGATGGACCTTAGTCGGCAAAGTAATGTCTCTGATTTTGAATATGCTATCTAGGTGGGTCATAACTTTTCTTCCAAGAAGTAAGCCTCTTTTAATTTCATGGCTGCAATCACCATCTGCAGTGATTTTGGAGCCCCCCAAAATAAAGTCTGACACTATTTCCACTGTTTCCCCATCTATTTCCCATAACGTGATGGGACCAGATGCCATGATCTTCATTTTCCTAATGTTGAGCTTTAAGCCAACTTTTTCACTCTCCTCTTTCACTTTCACCAAGAGGCTCTTTACTTCCTCTTCACTTTCTGCCATAAGGGTGGTGTCATCTGCATATCTGAGGTTATTGATATTTCTCCTGGCAATCTTGATTCCAGTTTGTGTTTCTTCCAGTCCAGTGCTTCTCATGATGTACTCTGCATATATGTTAAATAAGCAGGGTGACAAACTTTTATCCAATTCATCTTCCCTCCACTCTTATCTCTGATAATGACAAATCTTATCTCTTTCTATGAGTTTGCTTGTTTGTTTCTGTTTCCACAAGCATTTTTTTTTTTAAGTCAAAGTCTAGAAGAGTCAAACTCTTGTTGGCAATCACCATGAGAATTGGGGAGTCTAAAAAAGGTGGATATATATTTGGATAACTGATTCACTTTGCTACAAAGGAAGAATTAAAACAACATAGTAAAGCAACTATACTCCAATATCAATTAATAAAATAAATAAATAAATAAATAATAGCAGGAACTTGAGACTAGATCAACACTAACTCATTGTCTTCATTAAAGATCCTAAAACTGCCACTGGAGAGGGCTGAATTCAGAAAACACACGATGGATACTAAATTGACATTGTTCTCAGCATGCCTTGTTTTGTAGGTTCTGGGAAAGAAAATATTTGCCAGTAAGACATAGCATTCTTATTTCACAGTATCCTGCTTTTACCATCAGACATACAGCCTTAAGGGATAGAATATAGCCTCAAAATTTAACTTGACTTTAGGTTAAAGTCATAAAGTCTCAGTAAGTCCATATTTGCTTGTTTTTGACATATAATAGACCTACAACAGTATGATGAGATGGCTAGACTGCATCACCAATGCAATTAACATAACTTGGACAAACTCCAGAAGATGGTCAGGGACAGAGAGACCTGGAGTGCTGCAATCCATGGGGTTGCAAAGAATTGTACACCACTTGACTACTAAACAACAACACTATGTTAGATTCCAGCACACAACGTAGTGATTCTTTGTTTCCATACATTTCAAAATGATCACCATGATAATCCTAGTGTTAATCTGTTGCCATATAAATATGTTGCTTTCTTATTGACTATATTCCCTACACTACACATTTTATATCCCTGACTCATTTATTTTGTAAGTTTTTACCTCTCAATTTCCATCACCTATTTATCTCATCTTCCTACCTCCTTCCCCTCTGTCAGACATCTGTTTGTTCTTCATGTCTATGACTTTGTTTCTATTTGTCATGTTTATTCATTTTTTTTAAGATTCCACACATACATGAAATCACAGTATTTGGTTTTGTTTGACTTATTCACTTAGAATCATACCCTCAAGATTTAATTCTGTTGCCACAAATGACAAGATTTCATTCCTTTTCATGGTTGAATAATAGTGTGTGTGTGTGTGTGTGTGTGTGTGTGTGTGTGTGTGTGTGTGTGTACACATCACATCTTCTTTACTTATGGGCACATAAATTTATTCCATGTCTTAGCTATTATAAATAATACTTCAATGGACATAAGAGCACATATATCTTTTCAAATTAATGTTTCCATTTTCTTCAGATAAATACTAAGGAATGGAAGTGTTGGGTCATAGGTAGTTTTATTTGTAGCTTTTTTTTTTTTGAGGAATCTCCATACTGTTTGATTCCTATCCTATTTTAAATAATAACTGGCATGCAATATGAATCAAAAATAATTCAAACAGGGTAATACTGATTAATGATACATCATTGGAAAGCATAATCTTGGACTCAAGGATATTGACTACAATTGATCAAAAAGCATCTTGCCCATGGAGATAAAAGTAAAAACTAAAATTTTCCTGTGAACTTAGAATTTTCCAATTCTCTCTCCCCAAGAGAGACCATTTGAATACCAACATAGTACACATATATGTATGAGGTCATCTAAGAAGAAGATAGAGATGGCTTGGCTTGATATTACCAACACTCCTGCTCAGTCCAACCAAAATGCCAGGAATCTAGCCTTGGTGCTTCCATATTTTTTAATGACAAGCATTGGCATAGACATTGAAACCATATCACAGACCTAGAGAGTCAAGTCTGGTTCTGCTGACTTTCACTTATGGATATGGGAACATCTCTTTGGAACAAGTACTCCTAGAACCCACTCAAAACTGCATCAAGGGGAGTTGCTTTCATTGGAGGCTGTTTGGAAAATCACTCTCCAAGGAGACATAATTTGATATAGCCAAACAAATTAGGTTCTAGCCTATCATGATACAAATTCATTACAAAACCTAAACTCTAAGGCCAATCCAACAACTGCAGATTAAGAATGCACTGCATGCACCCATAAAATTTCAATACTGAGGGGCATCCCCTGCCTGAATAGATTCTAATGACTATCAACAAGAATGAAAGTATCAGCATTGACTTAGGGCAGCGTGCTACACTCTGTAAATGAAAAACTTCAGGTAAAATATTTTTCAGAAGCTATGAAGTCAAAATACCAGGGAAATGTTCAAAACCACAATCTCACTGTAAAGAAAAAAAAAAAGAAAGAAAGAAAAAGGAATAGAATTAACAGAGGCAATTACCGATGATACTATTTGTATAGATTTAAATGCTTCACCAAGGGACAAAAAGACCTCCTAATTGTTTGTCCTCTACAGAACAAGTACATAAAAGCAAAGATAATTTATTTTATACAATGAATTTGCTGAAATTACTATTGATTTTTTAAAGTGAATTATTTAGAATTTATAATATCAATACCATCTTAAAAGAAAAGTTTTTCCTTTATCTCTAGAGCAATTTGTGCAAACTAAAATTCCTGTTATGGGCACACAGATGAATATCTAAATACCTGAGTGTTGACACTTAATGGATGTCTTTAGAAAATCCATTGGTCTTAGAAGTCTCATTATCTTACTATTTTGTCACTGCAAGTTTATAGCTACTGGTGCTGATTTGTGGAAACTTTCCTCTTGAGGTTATTGTGGCTATAAACTGAAGAAAATGAATTATACTGGCATGAAATGCAGAGGAAGGAGAAGAACACCATTTAAACACTTGCATATACACTGTATTAGTTTATTAGTAGCATAATAAATACTCAAATAATAAGGTACCCAAGATGAGTGGCTTAAAATATAAAAATTTATTGTCCCACAGTCAGAAGCCTAGTAGTGAGTAGGCAAGTTATCATAAGGGCCATGGTCTCTGATAGCTCCAGTAGAGAATACCTCCTGGGCTCTTGCAATATATGCTGGAAAACTTTTGCATTTGTTGGCTTATAGGTGCATCTCTCAATCACATGGTGACCTTCTCCGTGTCTTCGCATTATTTTCCTTCCATGCATGTCTGTCTCTGTGTACAAATCGGCTTTGGAATGCAAAACAAAGCAGGACAAAGGCTAACAGAGATTTTCCAAGAGAATGCACTGGTCATAGCAAACACCCTCTTCCAACAACACAAGAGAAGACTCTACATATGGACATCACCAGATGGTTAATACCAAAATCAGCTTTATTATATTCTTTGCAGCCAAATATGGAGAAGCTCTATACAGTCAGCAAAAACAAGACTAGGAGCTGACTGTGACTAAGATCATGAATTCCTCATTGCCAAATTCAAATTCAAATTGAAGAAAGTAGGAAAACACCAGACCATTCACATATGACCAGATCAAATCCCTTATGATTATACCCTGGAAATGACAAATAGATTCAAGGGATTAGATCTGATAGAGTGCTTGAAGAACTATGGATGGAGGTTCACGACATTCTACAGGATGCAGTGAGCAAGACCATCCCTAAGGTAAAGAAATACAAAAGGTTAAATGGTTGTCTGAAGAGGCCTTACAAATAGCTGAGAAAAGAAGAGAAGCTAAAGGCAAAGGAGAAAAGGAAAGATACCCATTTGAATGCACACTTCCAAAGAATAACAAGGAGAGATAAGAAAGCCTTCCTCAGTGATCAAAGCAAAGAAATGGAGCAAAATAATAGAATGAGAAAGACTAGATATCTCTTCAAGAAAATTAGAGATACAAAGGGAACATTTCATGCAAAGATGGGCACAATAAAGAACAGAAATGGTATGGACCTAAGAAAACAGAAAATATTAAGAAGAGGTGGCAAGAATACACAGAAGAGCTATACAGAAAAAAAAAAATCTCCATGACACAGATAAACATGATGATGTGATCACTCACCTAGAGCCAAACACGCTGGAGTTCAAAGTCAGCAGTCCTTAGAAAACATCACTATGAAAAAAGCTCGTGGAGGTGATGGAATTCTAGTTGAGCTATTTCAAATTTTAAAAGAGATGCTGTGAAACTGCTGCACTCAATATACCGGCAAATTCAGAAAATGCAGGAGTGACCACAGGGCTAAACAGGTCAGTATTCATTCCAATTCCAAATGCCAAAGAATGTTCAAACTATGACACAATTGCATTCATCTCATTTCAGTTCAATCACTCAGTCATGTCCGACTCTTTGCAACCCCATGAATCATAGCATGCCAGGCCTCCCTGTCCATCACCAACTTCTGGAGTTCACTAAAACTCATGTCCATCAAGTTGGTGATGCCATCCAGCCATCTCATCCCTGTAATCCCCTTCTCCTTCTGCCCCCAATCTATCTCAGTATCAGGGTCTTTTCCAGTGAGTCAACTCTTCGCATCAGGTAGCCAAAGTACTGGAGTTTCAGCTTTAGCATCATTCCTTCCAAAGAAATCCCAGGGCTGATCTCCTTCAGAATGGATTGGTTGGATCTCCTTGCCGTCCAAGGGACTCTCAAGAGCCTTCTCCAATACCACAGTTCAAAAGCATCAATTCTTCAGTGCTCAACCTTCTTCACAGTCCAACTCTCACATCCATACATGACCACAGGTAAAACCACAGCCTTGAGTAGACGGACCTTAGTCAACAAAGTAATGTCTCTGCTTTTGAATATGCTATCTAGGTTGGTCATAACTTTTCTTCCAAGGAGTAAGCGTCTTCTAATTTCATGGCTGCAGTCACCATCTGCAGTGATTTTGGAGCCCAAAAAAATACAGTCTGACAGTTTCCACTGTTTCCCCATCTATTTCCCATGAAATGATGGGACTGGATGCCATGATCATCGTTTTCTGAATGTTGAGCT
>SJYC01023094.1:0-13922 GCA_006408675.1 Madoqua kirkii | reverse complement strand
CAGTCACCATCTGCAGTGATTTTGGAGCCCAAAAAAAATACAGTCTGACAGTTTCCACTGTTTCCCCATCTATTTCCCATGAAATGATGGGACTGGATGCCATGATCATCGTTTTCTGAATGTTGAGCTTTAGGCCAACTTTTTCACTCTCCTCTTTCACTTTCATCAAGAGGCTCTTTAGCTCCTCTTCACTTTCTGCCATAACACCATGTGAAATGCCAGGCTGGATGAAGCACAAGCTGGAATCAAGATTGCCAGGAGAAACAGCAATAACCTCAGATATGCAGATGATACCACCCTTAGGGCAGAAAGGGAAGAAGAACTGAAGAACTTCTTGATCAAAGTGAAAGAGGAGAGTGAAAAAGTTGGCTTAAAACTCAACATTCAGAAAATGAAGATTATGATATCCAGTCCAACCACTTCATGGAAAATAGATTTAGAAATAATGGAAACAGTGAGATACTTTACCTTTGGGGGGCTCCAAAATTACTGCAGATGGTGACTTAAGTCATGAAATTAAAAGATGCTTGCTCCTTGGAAGAAAAGCTATGACCAGCTTAGACATCATCTTTAAAGCAATTATCTTTCAATAAAAAATTAATTAATTAAAAAATACAGTATTGTAAAGTAAAATAAAAAAACAATAAAACAAACAAACCCCCCCCCCAAAAAAAAACACCTGAGACATTACTTTGCCCACAAAGGCCCATCTAGTCAAAGCTATGGTTTTTCCAGTAGTCATATATGAATGTGAGAATTGGACTATAAAGAAAGCTAAATGCTGAAGAATTGATGCTTTTGAACTGTGGTATTGGAGAAGACTCTTAGAGTCCCTTGGACTGCAAAGATATCCAACCAGCCCTTCCTAAAGGAAATCAGATCTGAATATTCGTTGGAAGGACTGATGCTGAAGCTGAAACTTCAGTTATTGATCACCTGAGGAGAAGAACTGACTCACTAGAAAAGACCCTGATGCTGGGAAAGATTGAAGGTGTGAGGAGAAGGGGACGATAGAGGATAAGATGGTTGTATGGCATCACTGATGCAATGAATATGAATTTGTGTAGGTTCCTGCAGTTGGTGATGGACAGAGAAGGCTGGCATGCTGAAGTCCATGGGGTTGCAAAAAGTCGGACATGAATAAGGGACTGAACTGAACTGATAAAGATACCAGTTATACTGGATATGGGGCTTTTTTAATGACCTATTTAATTGGACTCTCTCTGTAAAGAATAAGATGTGTCTTTTGTGAGGGACACAATTCACAACACAAATTCCATACAAATACCATATTTGTTTTTAACTGAAAACAAAAGATAAAATAACAATAAATACTTCATACATTTGTATGTGCCAAATGGATATTTATGATTCTTTTAGCAAATTAATAGGCATGCCTTCAATATTATTGTCTAGAGTGTTTACCTCACCTCTCTGAGTATTATTCTGATATCAATATTTTAAATCTTGCAAAATGAGCTAAAATCAACAATGGGCATTTAACAGAATTAAGTGAAAACTACACATAAAGCAAAAATTAACTACAGAAAGGTGTGAGCTGCATCATACAACTCAGTAGTAATTCATTTGAAAGAACTGAAAACTTAGGCAATAAGTTCAAGGTAAGACTAAAAGATCTAGTAAATGTAATGTATTTGATACATGTACATTAACCTAATTAAATAACACTGAGGTATTAATGCTGGAGCTGAGTGTCAAGATCTACATAACTACATTTAAAAACTGAGTATCTCCTCGATGGCAAAATCTTTGCTAGATACTACAGAAATGCAAAGCAAAGGAAAAGCTTTATACCCTAGAAGAAATAATATGATGGTGGAGTATAAAGAAGTTGAATGCAGTATCAAGTACACTAACAGTAAAAATGCAAAGTAAATTCAGAAGTGAGGAAAAAACATGTTGTATGCATTTGAAAGAATGTGTAGATAAGCCAACTTGAAGCATATCAAAAAATTATATATAGAAAGTCTGTTTAGAACTCACTTCTTGTTGAATAGATCGATTGTAAAAGAAAAGCTAGCTTGTAACACAAAATATAAAAGGGAAACAAAAGGAAATAGGTTGGAAGAAAGCAAATGGATAAAATTACTTAATGTTTTGACTCCTGGAATACTCGGAAAACAGAAGGGTCATGAATTATCCAAGGAGATTTTGCAAAAGAAAAATAAAGGTTTGGAATTCATGAGATTATCTAGACAGCTTTGATAATCAAAGTTTTGTGGGTAGATAAAGTTGTTGTTCAGTCTCCCAATTGTGTCTGACTTTTTGTGACACCATGGATGCACACCAGGACTCCCTGTCCCTCACCACCTCCCCAAATTTGCCCAAGTTCATGTCCATTCTATCAGTGATGCCATCCAGCCATCTAACAATCCTCTGATGCCCTTTTCTCTTTCTGTCCTTAATCTTTCCCACCATCAGGGATTTTTCCAGTGAGTCAGCTATTCACATTAGATGACCAAAATTCAGCTTCAGCATCAGTCCTTCCACTGAGTATTCAGGGTTGAGTTCCCTTTAGATTGACTGGTTTGATCTCCTTGCTGTCCAAGAAACTCTGAGAAGTCTCCCCAACACTATAGTTCGAAGGTGTCAATTCTTCCACACTCCACCTCTTTACAGTCAAAATCACATCCACTCATAGCCAAAATCCAGCTAAGAACATACACTTGGATAATGATCACATATAGGGAAAGAGGAAAAAAGGGAACTAATGAAAGAGAATTTATAGAGATGAGACAGGAATCAATGTGATTCAATATTACAAAGTGAGAGCACAAGGAGTTTTTTTTTTCAAATGTGGAGTGAACTGTGGAAATTATCTGGGCTCTTTACAAATGTTTGGTTCTCTCCAGGTCACATAATATTATTCTTCCTATTATGCCTCACCCCTCCCCACTTATTTTAGCTATGGCAAAATGACTTGGCCAATAAAGTATGAATGGAAGTAACCTATATCACTTCCAGGTGGAATTTTTTAAAGATCCACAGCAACCATAGTCACAGGTAGCGTTCCAAAAAAGCTCTGCTCTACAAGTTACATTTCCAGGAGCAAGGATAACATAGATCAGATCTTTTAGCTGACCCTCACTAGACATGTAGTGTGACAATCATATTTTTGTTTTTGTAAACAAGTGAGATTTTGTGTTGTTTGTTATGCAACATAAGCTAACTTACCCTGGGTTCTAAGAATAAAAAATGCAGACAAGGGATTAAGAAGGATAGGAGAAAAATAATAATAAAGTCCTAAAAAATGAAATCTGTGCCAACAATTTTTAATAGCTTCCCATTAGCTATCAAAATTGGGACAAAAGCTACTTCAAGTTCCAGATAGTTCTTACTTTTCTTTGGGATTTATAGCCTTCATTGTGTTACATTACATTTTTAAGGTTGTGTTGGCTCAGACTGGAAGTGTTAGTTGCTCAGTTGTGGTGTCTAATGCTTTGCAACCCCATGGACTGTGGCCTCTGTCCATAAAATTCTCCAGGCAGGAGAATGGAATGGGTAGCCTTTCCCTTCTCCAGGGATCTTCCCCACCCAGGAATTAAACCTGGATCTCCCTCATTGAAGGCAAGCTCTTTACCATCTGAGCCAGCAGAAAAGTCAAATTATATTACATTGTAAAATACTTTCAGTTATTGCTGAAACAGTTCCTCTTTTTAACTCTTTAACTTATTGTGGTCGCTGAAGTTTATTGTGGCTTAAAATGAAGTATATGAAGACACAAAAAGGAATTTGTAAGTTGCCCTATAAATGGAATTAGATTACAAGAAAATGAGTAGCTCAATGCTAAATTTGTTCAAGCTGAAGTTTTATGACATTTTATGAGGAAAAAAATCATTTATTGAACACCTATTATGTGCTGGGTAACATAGTGGTAGTTTATTGTCATTTTATTGATGCACTGCAATTTTCACAAGAGATATAATGAATTCCATTGCTATGAAAAGTTATATAAATTGATCAATCTGAAATAACTAGTAAGGGTCTAAGCCTGGATTCAATTCCAATATGGATGCCACTGAAGCATGGGTCCTCACTTCAGAGAGATGAAGTCTGGGCTGAATTTCTATTGTAGTCACTAACATCAATGTGATTCTTTATTTTTGGGCCACATTCATGTTACTGTACAAGACCATTCCTTGTTTTTATAGTTAGGTATCCTATAAGGCATTTAAAACAAAAGACCAAAACTCTGAATTCCCTACATAAATAGATTCTTTTTGCATGGCTTATATTTTAATCCTTTTCCTAGAGGGGAAAAAGAAATTAAGACTTTTCATAGTCATACAAGGTGCAATAATAGTATTCTTTTATAATCTGAAAGAAAAACTGGTAACAAAAATTCTACTACTCCCTGTGAATGTGAGTGATTTGAAATTTCATCACCAGTGTCTCTAGAATGAGGTTAACTACTTGCAGGTACTAATGAAGTCACCATTGAGATCGTTACATGACTAAATGAAGAATTTGAGAGAGGAAGTCATTGTGAGGCATATAATTTTCTTTTTCTCTTCTATGTTGTATGGATTTAATTTCTTAAATATATGGAGAGAAAAAAAGTGTAGTACTTTAAAATTTCCCACATGAAATCTAGTTCTGTGGCAATGATAAAAACACTCAACCTGCAGCAAATATTTTCATTACAGAGCATACTTCTTGTCAAGCTATTTTTGTTGAAAAATGATTTATTAGAAAGTCTACATTTGATTATTATAGGTCAATGATATCCAGCCTGAATAAATAATGTTGGCTGAACATTAAGAAACTATAATGATTGAATGTAGAGGTAAAATTTATTAACTTGTAAGGCTGTGTGAGTGGCCATCTGATCTACAGCTGAACTCCCCGGTCCTGTACTATCATCAGTAACAACTGGGAATTTGCTAGAAATGCAAATTCGGGGACACCCATCCACACAGCAGAAACTCTTGGGAATGGGGCCCTACAATCTGTGTTTTAACAAGCTCTCCAGCAGACACTGGCACAGCTCAAGTCTGACAGACACTAGCTTCATTCATGCCTGCTATTGTTCAGCTGCTAAGTCATGCACACTTTTGTGACCCCATTGACCGTAGCACCCCAGGCTCCTCTGTCCAGGAGATTCTCCAGGCAAGAGTTCTGGAGCAGGTTGTCATTTCCTTCTCCAGGGAATCTTCCTGGCCCAGGGATTGATCCACATCTCTTGCATTGGCAGGAAAAATCTTTACCACTGAGTCACCCTGTGTGCATGCTGTATTTCAGTCGTGTCAAATTGTTCAGCTGCTAAGTCATGCACACTTTTGTGACCCCATTGACCGTAGCACCCCAGGCTCCTCTGTCCAGGAGATTCTCCAGGCAAGAGTTCTGGAGCAGGTTGTCATTTCCTTCTCCAGGGAATCTTCCTGGCCCAGGGATTGATCCACATCTCTTGCATTGGCAGGAAAAATCTTTACCACTGAGTCACCCTGTGTGCATGCTGTCATTTCAGTCGTGTCAGACTCTTTGTGATCCCCTGGACTGTAGCCTGCCAAGCTCCTCTGTCCATGGAATTCTCCAGGCCAGAATACGGGAGGATACTAGTTGCCATGCCCTTCTCCAGGGGATCTTCCCAACCCAGGGATCAGATCAAACCTGCATCTCTTACTTCTCCTGCATTGGCAAGGGTGTTCTTTACCACTAGCACCACCTGGGAAGCCCCCAGGGGAAGTCCAATCCATGACTATAGTTTGAAAAATACATATCTTATCCCCAGCATTTATCTTTAACAGTGGTTATTAATCTGGCTGAATATTAAAATAATTGGTCGGTCCTTTTAAAGAATACTAATGCTCAGACCCATGTCAGACACAATGAACCAATATTCCCAGGTGGACCTGGTAATCAGTGGAAATTGAGAACCACTCACATACTGCAGCATAATTTGTGGTGGGGTGAATTTTGAGTATAATGTCAGCAGAGCTGGATCAGGGGTCCTGATCAGGCTTTTTATTCATGGTATAAAGCAAATCATAAAATTACAAATTTCTCTATCACAAAA
Organism: Madoqua kirkii; assembly: GCA_006408675.1. Taxonomy (NCBI): domain Eukaryota; kingdom Metazoa; phylum Chordata; class Mammalia; order Artiodactyla; family Bovidae; genus Madoqua; species Madoqua kirkii. Next base: position 7,885 of record SJYC01023094.1, on the reverse strand, counting down.
TTTTACAAGTATCCAATGAGTTGAATGATGATGATAATGCATCGGTGGTCCTAATCAGGTAGCACTGCATTTTGGCTGGAACTATAAAAGCTCTTGCCCCATAGAGACTTGAAAAGGCATCTACATTTTAAAGCATACATACATTTATGTTTGTATCATATATACACTTATGTTTGAGAAGCACTGTTTGAGGCTTATGTCATTATCATAATATTAAAAAAACACATTTGTGTAAAAAATTTTAAATAAGCATTTCAACTTCACATTTTCACTGTGCATTAATACTCTGAAGCTGAAATTGAAGACTTTATAAGTCTGTTTGTCCAGAAAGATATAAATTAATATAAGTCCCCTTTGGGCTTGCACAATTACTAAGAATTTAGGAACAATTCTACACATGGTTAATTTAAAATAGATAAGCAGCACAGACCTACTGTACAGCACAAGGGACTCTGCTCAATACTGTATAGTAACCTAAATGGTAAACAGGTTTTAACTGAGGCTTTCTGCATTGCAGGCAGATTCTTTACTGTCTGAGGCACCTGGGAAGCCCCTGGAAAAGAATAGCTACATATATATGTATAACTGAAGCTTTAATGATACCTGAAACTAATACAACACTGTTAATCAACTACATTCTAATATAAAATCTTTTTAAAAATGGAAATTAAAACTGTATCACAATAAAGATATAAAGGCATATGGAAACACACACAAAGGAATTTAGGAGCAACTCAAGTTTGAAGGATAGTTCTCCTCATGGCTACTGTTTAAAGGTTGGCAAAGAACAGGATAATAGAAGGAGGAGCAGATGAACAACTGGGAATAGCAAAAGTCTGCAGGAAAAACTTGTCAACAAATAAACATTATTATTATTATTACTATCATGGACTGTCATAAACAAAACAAGTTTAAACAAGCATTATAAGTAAATGTTTTTATAATCATCTATCCAAAAACAGTTAAGAAAAAGTACTAGAAAAAAAGTGCCTCACATGGGTGGTTGAACATATTGAATTTTATTTCCTTCAACAGGTACTGCTTGCTGTTTACACAAGTACAGTTATTAAGGCACCAGACATGATTTTCTTTGTAATAAAGTTTCTGTATTCCTCTGCTCTTTGGAGAAAGTAATAAACTTCTGGGTGAACAGCATTTCCAATAAATGCCCCCATATACTTCAGCTCATCACTTGTGTAAATTTTATTGACTTACCAGGATCATGTTATTTGGATTTATTGTCTGCAAGGATGAAATGCTATAATAAAAAAGGATAAATGGATCCCACTGGCCCATAAATAACTGTTCCACCAAAAGAGCTGTAGAAGAGCAACTTTGTTTTCCACCATCTGGTGCATCAGAGAATATTATCAACCCAGCAGTAGGTGGTGGTGGGAAAACATCCGTTTCTCTTGCATCCTTGAGAAAACAGTAGCATTTGGAAAATACATGCATCCTCTTTTCCTGGCCAACTACCTAAATACCATCCAACATAAAAGGATTTATTTTTCTAATATTTTTCTGCTTTAGTGAGTACTATCATTTATAGATAGGGAAGTGTTAGACTGAGAGACTTGACATCTAAAATGTCCTATTTTCCTGCAAAACAGAAAGAACACAATCATGAATAATGCAGAACTCTAAAGCTGGGGAAAACTGATGGAAACTTTCTGAGTAAAACATGAGTAGGAGCTATTGAATGCTCAGAGGATAGAGAGAGGTCATGCCACAGAGTTTAAACTGCATATCCTCTGCATTAGTTAAAGCATCCTATGTGACGTTCTAAACATTACGTATTAATCCTCTGATCACTCTTTTTTCTTTTATAATCTAGTCATCCCCAATATTTAAATTTAGCACTTCTAAGCCCAGGCATTTTCAAATTTCATCTTACTGATGAAAATTTTTTTTCTTGCTAAATAAATCTGTCTCCATCAAATCCTATTCTTCATAAGCATTGTCTCTTATGTTTTCACAGGTATAGAATCAGATAGACAAAGAGTTGCTATTTAATTTTTTATTTAGTTCTACTTTATATACATTTAGGCCCCATTCTGATGGATGTAGAAAACTAAACAAAGCCTCCTAAATGGCAGGTCAAGGTGGAGAAGAAAAAAACATGCTGGCTCATGTTCATGTTGATATCTTACAGCATTTACATTTAGACGGTAGCAAATTTAATTCTCCTAAACCCTTTTTTACATCCCTTTATCAAATACTTAGATAGTAGAGAATTCATTGAATGAAAAATCAGTGAAAAGAAGAGATATTAGTGTAGGATCTGGTGAGAACTATAATCTTGGGTGAAAAGTATAATCTTGGGTAAAATGTGTCACTTTGTCTCAGTTTCCAAATGTACAAAATATTTGACTAGATTTGATAAAACACATATTCCTTTAAGCCCTAAAGCTTGAAACTTCTAAAAGTTCACTTATATGCACATTAGTTGAAAGCACCTCTAGGAAACAGAATAAAAACATATTGCTGAAAGCCTTGTATGTGGCTATACTGCTGATAACTTTTAGGCTCTAAGAATGTAATCACAGACATGTGGATATATAAGTCAAAAATATCATCATAACCATAACAGACTTAAATACACATCTGTCTCATAGCCTGTCATCTAAAAATATTTTACTTCCATATATTTAAGTCTATGATGTGCTCTTTGCTAATTTAATAAATAATTATTAAGCAAGTAATTTGTTTACAGCACTCTTAAGACCTTCCTTGGTGGCTCAGAGGTTAAAGTGTCTGCCTGCAATGCGGAAGGCCTGGGTTTGATCCCTGGGTGGGGAAGATCCCCTGAAGAAGGAAATGACAACCCACTCTAGTATTCTTGCCTGGAAAACCCCATGGATGGAGAAGCCTGGTGGGCTACAGTCCATGGAGTCGCAAAGAGTCGGACATGACTGAGTGACTTCACATAGTCACTAAGAATGCAATCTCAGACATAAAAAATCTCTACTCTCATTAAATTTTCATTAGTAAGCAATCATAAATTGTGTTGTTGCAATTCATATTTAATAGAATCTTTTCTATTAGTTGCATGATCAAAAGATTTGAAAGATATGCTAGGGCTAGAAATGCCTAGAGCATAGGGGTACCTGGTTTAAGGTTAGTGCCAAGACAGGGGAGCCTCCTGCAGACAGCTAGCTGCTTGTAAATCCCTACTAGTCAGAACATTAGTCTGTCTTTAGGGGATCTTGGGTGAAGGTCCGTCTTCTGTAACTTTCTTCATGTTAACATTGGCTGCCATATTCTGAGTGGAAGATGTCTACATAGGTCTTCAGTATCTCTCTGCTGACAGTTATACCTACCCATTTACATGCACAGGCAGAACAAGTTACAATTATTTTTGATGACCACAAAAATACAAATTATAATGGACCATAGTGTTAATCCCATTCTCTTGAGGCCAGTTTTAGAATTGTGCTAGCCATAGACTCAGTATCTCTCAAAAGAAAGCAGTTTATGTCATGGCTGCAGTCTAGTCATTGTGCAATCAGCCCATTCCCTGAAATGTCAGTTACAGCTATCTGTAAAACAACTCAGGAATGTGCATCAGATGCTGAGTCTGTGACTCTATTGTCCTAATCTTTAAGTCTGCTCTTTTGTGACTCAGTGAGGCTTGCAAGACTGAAGCTTTTCTATAAACAAGAGGCAAGAGACATGAATGGACCTTTATACTTGCAAAGGAGTATGCAGGGTTCTGCTTGATTCTGTCACGTTTTCCAGCTGCTACTCAGTCACATGTGTAGTCTGAGATGCTTAGGAAAGAGCCACTTAATTATGTTTATTAGTAGAATAAATCATGGTCATTAATAGATAAGACTCTCTTCTTCTGAGTATCACATTCTATTCTCATGTGCATACTAAGACTTCACAGCAGAAAGAAAAAATGTTTATATTGCTCAAAATTAGTTTATTATTTAGAATTATGTAGGTTTAGGGAGAAATACTGTGCTTTCTGTCATGTGTATGATTTGGGGAGATTCAGTTAACTAAGGTTTGTCCTCATAATTTGTAAAAACTGTTACTAATAATTCCTGTTCAATCATCCTTTATGGAAATTAAAATAGATGCAAAAAGACAGAGGGAGAAAGCTTCTTAAATTTCAAAGGGACAAACAGGAGATTTCACTGAAATGTAATCTCCAAAAAGGCAAAGATTTATCTGCTTTGTTCACTTCTAAATCCACAGTATCAGATTAGATTTGGCACTGATAAATGTTTATGGAGTACCTTAATCATATGTTTGGCAGATTTTTTACTACTGAGTCACCTGGTAATCCAATGATATATTACTGGTATTGATATATCTATGACAAAGGTAAATTAAAAAGAAATTAAGACCGAATAATTTCTTCTTCTCAATTTCAGATCTTCAAACTATGGGGTTGCAAAGAGTCAGACATGACTGAGTGATTAACACTTGCAGGTTTCCTAGATGGTGCTAGTGGTAAAGAACACATCTACCAATGCAGGTGACTTAACAGACTCAGGTTCAATTTCTAGATCAGAAAGATCCCCTGAAGGAGGGCATGGCAACCCAGTTCAGTATTCTCACCAGGAGAATCCCATGGACAGAGGAGCCTGTAGGGTTACAGTCGATAGGATTGCAAAGAGTCACACACAACTTAGCTGCACACAAACTAAATTAACCTTAAATATGAGGAGTTTGAAGAGTTTTTTTTTTAATTTGAAATCTATAAGAGATTTTACCAGAATCATCGGTAAATAATTGTACTACTACATCTATAAAATGAAAATGCAAGTTTTCCTGTATAATGTTGAAACATCTTAGAGATTAACTAAGAAAACAGAGTGTTTTGATGTCTTCTAATGATTGTCTGGGAAGTGGGGAGCTTTGGAAAACATTCTCTTATTTGTTTAATTCAGTAACTCAGAGTAGGTTCTCTTAAATGCTATCTTAATGTGGTCTATTACATTTAATACAATTATCAGATATTCACAACAGTGCAGAACAATCTGGGTCACTGAATTCTTTTGGCCTCTGCTTCTGTTTCTACAAGTACTCCCTCTAAAATGTATCGGGTCACTCTGTAAGCCTATGCCCTCATTCTAGTGATAGAATCATCTTCCTCTTTGTCTAAAATGACTGTTATCATAAGAAAGTCCTGAACTAATGGCACCAACACGTCAGTTCTCACTATAGGTTTCTTGATATTTGTGCCACTCATAAATTTTTCACAATATAATAGGTTAAGCAAGAAATTCATCAAGAGAATACTTCTTAAATGACTTACTGTTGCTCTCTATTTAAATTTGGGGGGAAAGTAATCTTTGCAGAAATATTCATCCTGGCTGTGTTGATTGAAGTGTATTAAGAGCAGGAATTATTATGATTTCAGTGAATGAAGAAGTGTCAGTTTCTCACAGAAATACCCTGAATAATATGAGACATTATATGAATTATTTATCACTCACAAGATAATATATGTTAGCATGCTTTGCCAAGGATAGCTGGTTAGGTAGAAACTGTTACTCTAGAAATAGCCCACTTATTTCTTCAACTGTACCCTGGGAAGGGTCCTTATTATAAGTAAGTTATTGAACCAAAGGGAAGGCTGGAAGCTTAGGTCCCGAAGGTTGAGCAGTTTATGTTCTAATTTGTTTCTTAATCTGTCCATAGAAAGTAGTACTGTTTCCACTGGAACAGACCATGGTCTGAAGTCTATAAAGATCTGCCAGATAAAATAGATTTGAGGGAATACCCTGTCTTATTAGGTTTAAATGACAACATTCATCACCCCTACGACCATCTTCTGGCTGTTAATAGCTTCAGTCAGTCAGTTCAGTAGCTCAGTTGTGTCCAACTCTGCAACCCCATGGACTGCAACACCATAGGCTTCCTTGTCCATACCAATTCCTGGAGCCTACACAAATTCATGTCCATTGAGTCAGTGATGCCATCCAATCATCTCATCCTCTGTCATCCCCTTTCCTCCTGCTTTCAATCTTTCCCAAATCAGGGTCTTTTCCAATGAGTCGGTTCTTCACATCAAGTGGCCAAAGTATTGGAGTTTCAGCTTCAACATCAGTCCCTCTGATGATTATCCAGGACTGATTTCCTTTAGGATGGACTGGTTGGATCTCCTTGTAGACCAAGGGACTCTCAAGAGTCTTCTCCAACATCACAGTTCTTCAGTTCTTCGGCACTCACTTTTCTTTATAGTCCAGCTCTCACATCCATACATGACTACTGGAGAAACCATAGCTTTGACTAGATGGACCTTTGCTGGTAAAGTAATGTCTCAGCTTTTTAATACGCTGTCTAGTTTGGCCATAATTTTCCTTCCAAAGAGCACACGTCTTTTAATTTCAAGGCTGCAGTCATCATCTGCAGTGATCTTGGGGCCCAAGAAAATAGTCACTTTTTCCAAAGTTTCCCTATCTATTTGCCATGAAGTGATGGGACCACATGCCATGATTTTAGTTTTCTGAATGCTGAGTTTTAAGCCAATGTTTTCACTCTTCCCTTTCACTTTCATCAAGAGGCTCTTTAGTTCTTCTTCCCTTTCTGTCATAACAGTGGTGTCATCTGCATATCTGAGGTTATTGATATTTCTCCCAGCCATTTTGATTCCAGCTTGTGCTTCATCCAGCCTGGCATTTCTCATGATGTACTCTGGATATAAGCTAAATAAGCAGAGTGATAATATACAGCCTTGATGTACTCCTTTCCAAGTTTGGAACTCTGTTCCCAATTTGGAAAAATTCAGTTGTTCCATGTCTAGTTCTAACTGTTGCTTCTTGAAAGTGCATACAGAGTTCACAGGGGGCAGGTCAGGTGGTCTGATATTCCCATCTCTTTAAGAATTTTCCAGTTTGTTGTGATCCACACAGTCAAAGGCTTTGGTGTAGTCAATAAAGCAAAAGTTAATAGCTTCATCCGATCCCTAAGAATTTCCTATCCTGGGGATTTGAGTTCACTGAAACAAAGTAAAGTCTGCTTTTATTTTAAATACTTATTGACTTTTTTGTGGCCCTTACCAATAAAACCCTCAAATATTACCCTTAGCTGGTAAGTAGATAAGCATCCTTACCCAAATGAAGAGTTTCCCTACAAAAGTCCAATAGCAGCTTATGAGATAAATAACTAGACTTATATAATGAAAACAGGGACAGGAAAAAATAAAACTGCAATTTAACTTTGATAGAGTCAAAGGACCTTGATTTTGGAAAGTTACTTCTTTTCTTTGTGTCTATTTCCTACTTTATTAAATAAAAGAAGACTGAATAACTAGACAACTTTTCAAAAACAAAAACCTAAATAAAGATCCAACAGATGGGGGTTACTAGTGAAAAGTACAAGCAACGTTCATACTTTGGTTGCCTGTGAAGCCCTCAGTTCAGTTCAGCTCAGTTCAATCGCTCAGTCGTGTGCGACTCTTTGTGACCCCATGAATCACAGCATGCCAGGACTCCGTGTCCATCACCAACTCCCAGTGTTCACTCAAACTCACATCCATCGAATTGGTGATGCCATCCAGTCATCTCAACTTCTGTTGTCCCCTTCTCCTCCTGCCCCCAATCCCTCCCAGCATCAGAGTCTTTTCCAATGAGTCAGCTCTTCACAAAAGGTGGCCACAGTACTGGAGTTCCAGCTTTAGCATCATTCCTTCCAAAGAACACCCAGGGATAATTTCCTTTAGAATGGACTGGTTGGATCTCCTTGCAGTCCAAGAGACTCTCAAGAGTCTCTCCAACACCACAGTTCAAAAGCATCAATTCTTCAGTGCTCAGTCTTCTACACAGTACAACTCTCACATCCATACATGACTACTGGAAAAACCATAGCCTTGACTAGATGGACTTTTGTTGGCAAAGAAATGTCTCTGCTTTTGAATATGCTATCTAGG
>SJYC01023090.1:0-10407 GCA_006408675.1 Madoqua kirkii | reverse complement strand
TTTCTCCATCTATTAGTGTCCTCTTTGATTTCTTTCACCAGTGTTTTATAGTTTTATTTATATAGGTCTTTTGCTTCTTTAGATAGATATATTCCTGAGTATTTTATTCTTTTCATTACAATGATGAATGGAATTGTTTCCTTAATTTCTCTTTCTATTTTGTCATTAGTGTATAGGAATGCAAGAGATTCCTGTGTGTTGATTTTATATCCTGCAACTTTACTATATTCATTGATTAGCTCTAGTAATTTTCTGGTGGAGTCTTTATGGTTTTCTATGTAGAGGATCATGTCATCTGCAAACAGTGAGAGTTTTACTTCTTCTTTTCCAATTTGGGTCCCTTTTATTTCTTTTTCTGCTCTGATTTCTGCGGCCCAAACTTCCAAAACTATGTTGAATAGTAAGTGGTGAAAGTGGGCACCTTTGTCTTGTTCCTGACTTTGGGGGAGATGCTTTCAATTTTTCACCATTGAGGATAATGTTTGCTGTGGGTTTGTCATATATGGCTTTTATTATACTGAGGTATGTTCCTTCTATTCCTGCTTTCTGGAGGGTTTTTATCATAAATGGATGTTGAATTTTGTCAAAGGCTTTCTCTACATCTATTGAGATAATCATATGGCTTTTATTTTTCAGTTTGTTAATCTGGTGTATTACATTGACTGATTTGCAGATATTGAAGAATCCTTACATCCCTGAGATAAAGCCCACTTGGTCATGATGTATGATCTTTTTAAGTGTTGGATGTTGTTGGATTCTGTTTGCTAGAATTTTGTTAAGGATTTTTGCATCTATGTTCATCAGTGATATTGGCTTGTAGTTTTCTTTTTTTGTGGCATCTTTGTCAGGTTTTGGTATTAGGCTGATGGTGGCCTCATAGAATGAGTTTGGCAGTTTACCTTCCTCTGCAATTTTCTGGAAGAGTTTGAGTAGGATAGGTGTTAGCTCTTCTCTAAATTTTTGGGTAGAATTCAGCTATGAAGCTGTCTGGATCTGGGCATCTGTTTGCTGGAAGATTTCTATTACAGTTTCAATTTCCATGCTTGTGATGGGTCTGTTAAGATTTTCTATTTCTTCCTGGTCCAATTTTGGGAAGTTGTGGGTGAAGCTGGTGGGTGGAGCTGGATTTCTTCTCTCTGGAGTGCAATAAAGTGTCCACTACTGAGTTATGAGATGTCAGTGGGTTTGGACTGACTTTGGGCAGCCTGTATATTGAAGCTCAGGGCTATGTTCCTGTGTTGCTGGAGAATTTGCGTGGTATGTCTTGCTCTGGAACTTGTTGGCCCTTGGGTGGTGCTTGGTTTCAGTGTAGGTATGGAGGTGTTTGATGAGCTCCTATCGATTAATGTTCCCCGGAGTCAGGAGTTCTCTGGTGTTCTCAGGATTTGGACTTGAGCCTCTTGTCAATGGTTTTCAGTCTTATTCTTGCAGTCACCTCAAGACTTGTCCATCTGTCACTTCCAAGGCTGTTCCCTCTGTTTTAGCTTCTTGTGTTTGCTGGTCTCTTCAGTGTCTAATTTCTGCCCTGACACAAGGGGGCGGTAGTGGACACTTTTTTAGGCTCACTTGTTCGCTCATGCTGTGGGGCGGGAGGAACACTGCAAACAAATAACACAGGCATGTGTTCCCAGTGTCTCGGCCACACTGAGTTTGCCCCTGCCCACGGCGTGTGTGCTTTCCCTGTCTACACTGCTTAGGCTCTAGGCTGCTCTGCCGGAAACTGTCAGAGGCCAGCCCTGGGCTGCATGCACCTCCCAGGTCTAAGCCGCTCAGGTTGAGGCACTCGGGTAGTCCTCAGAGGCACAGACTCGGTTGGGCCTGCGTTTTGTGCCCTTCCCAGGTCCGAGCAGCTCAGGTGACCAGGTGTTTGGCGAGTACAGTCGTTGCGACTTTTCTCCTCCCCTGTCCCTGCCGCTCGGTTTTCTGGGTGTACAACTGGCACACCTTCTCAGACGGACATCGTCGGTCAGCAGCTGGCTAGCTCTAGTCAGTCCTTCGTTCTGTGAGCGGGCCTGGCGGTGTCTTAGGTCAGGGCTTTTTGCATGCTTGTTATCCCACAGCCTGGTTTGCTAGCCCAAGTTAGTTCGCTCAGATTGCCCTCGGGGCATTCAGGCCAGACCCTTACCCTAAGCAATGCAGCCTGTGCCTCCCTGCCCAGCCCCCTCTTGCTAGTAGTGGATGCAGGCGTCTGCGCTGCTTCTCCTCTGGGGGAGTTACCATTGGGCTTGTAATCTGTGGGTTTTAATTATTTATTTATTTTTCCTCCAGTTATTTCGCCCTCTGAGGTTCCAAGGTTTACCACAGACTTGCCAGTGAGAGTGTTTCCTGGTGTTTGGAAACCTCACTTTTTTAAAACTCCCTTCCTGGGATGGATCTATGTCCCTATCTCTTTTGTCTCTCTTTTTATCTTTTATATTTTCCCTACCTCCTTTCGAAGACAATGGGCTGATTTTCTGTGTGCCTGATGTCCTCTGCTGGCATTCAAAAGTTGTTTTGTGGAATTTACTCAGCGTTCAAATGTTCTTTTGATGAATTTGTGGAGGAAAATGTCATTTCTCCATCCTATTCCTCAACCATCTTAGGACCACCCTCACTTATTTTATTTTAACTGGAAAGATTATGAGGTAGGCTGACAGCAGAGTGTATCTTTCCTAATGGTGTAATGGAATCATTTTCAGTATCATTAAGATCATTTTAAATAACAGCAGCTAAAGTGAATGGATAATTGACATCCATTTTTATTTTTCTCATTATGCTTCACATTTTGTTTTAAAATTAAGGCTGCCATTCTATATTAATTCTTTTGCATATAATATATACTTATAGAATCAAATAATAAAATTTTATATTTTTTAAATGAGAAGAATTACATTTTTGTAAGCATGTTCAACACTAGAGTCTATCTTAAAGTGGAAGCCACACTGGTATAAATAAGCAATTACAAGCATAGCACTTAAGTAAAGAGGACTGAGAAAATCAGAAGACATTCATCTTCCCTTAAGGGACATACATCTTTCTCTCTAGCTTCTGAAAAGTACTGACAACAATTCCATTATGAATCTTTTATTAGTGTATCAAATATGGTGCTAAAGCCTACTTAGATTGTATGTGCTACTGCTGAAACAATAACATTTAATTTAACCTTTAAACTTAAAATCATAAATATTAAATCAAAAGTTTCCATAAAGCCTTATTATTCAGTGCTGCAAATTCCTTTGTAGAATTCCTTTCAAATATATTTGTGGTGAATTCATTAAGGCAGAGAAGTTCATTGGTGAGATCACAAGGGACTCCTTTCAAAAATTAGAAATTTCATCTAACACTAATTGAAAAGTTAGCCCCATAAAATTGTTTTAATGGTCAGTATCCTGCCATTCTGCCTAATTTACCCAAAGAGAACAGTATGGGGCTGATGAGTCAGAAGACTGAGTCAGAACCTCAAGCGCTTTGTGGTGGTGGAATCCTGCAAACAATTATCTCATTTCTAGACACCAGTTAGATAAATAAAGCATGACATTATAACCCAGCATGAGACTTAATATTTCGACTTAGGAACAGCTTTGTTTTTTCTTGTAGCACAATCAATGTGTGATTAGATGCCACTGTGAATGACGAATTATTTCTTAAAATGTCATGACTTCTTTCCACCTCTTCACTTTGGTGCTTTGTTGCACATCATTTTTTTATGAACCCTCTATAGGCTGGAAAGTAGTACGAGTGCATTCAAGCCCCATGGAAATGGCCATGAGACATAAGCCTAAGACCAGGCTTTTCTGCATCACAGAATCAAATCAGATCTCTTGCTAAAACGGAGAAAAACAAAAGTTTTCAGGGTTAACACTAAGACTCATGGGGAGGTATTTTATTGAGATTTCTTGAATACGGGAAAGTTTTCCTCACCAGTTTCTATTGACTTTCCTGTAGTTTGTGTGGCACTTTTACATCTGCCCTTACTACTTCTGAGGCTTCAAGTTCATGTGTCTACAGAACCATGTGAAAGATGTATTATCTGCCAACACATATGCTGGGGGGAAAATGTGCTAGCAAAGCTATCTTAGGCTATAAAAAGAAATATAGCTTGAGTTCCTGGGCAGTCCCCAGTAAATCATAGACACTTAGCTCAGACCTCCACAAGCTTCTTTCTACTGATAAGGCATGTTGCACTCTCACTCTCTGTTATCACTACCCAGTTGCCAAGATGAAGACCATACAAACGTCAAGAAGTGATATTTGCCTTGAGCAGTTCAAAACAGAGGGCCAGAAAAATCCACAGGTCTGACAATCCCAGGATCAGCAGTAAATATCCACAGAACTGGTTAATTAGAGGGAAGAGATTATAGATTTTATAAAGAAATCTTTAACAATAGGCAGCTTAAATAAAAATTATTTGAAAGTGAATTAAAAAGCCATCATGGATCACAAGGCAATGCCACACTCTCTACAAGACAAAGCCAGGAGGATGCTATTGGGTTTAGAAGTAGGAGAAATCATTTTTTTCAGATATTTTCCTTTGTTTTCATTTTGTCTTTTTGTGTTCAGGCTGCTATAACTGAATACCATCAACTGGGTGGCTTATAAATAACAAACATTTATTTCTCATTCTTTTAGTCTGGGGAAGTCCAAAATCAAGGAGCCAGCAGATTCAGCCTGTTCTGAGGATCCGTCTTTCTGGTTCTTACTGTGTCCTCACAAGGTAGAAGACAAGGGGAGCTCTCTGAGGTCTCTTTTATGAAAGGCTAATCCCATTCACAAGAATTCCACCTTCATGACCTAATGACCTCTGAGAACCTCTGCCTCCAAATAATATTACATTAGGGGATAGAATTTCAGCATATGACTTAGGAGGAGGGGCATGGTGTGCACTTTTAATCTATTGCACCATTGAAACTCAGAAAGCAGTTGGAAACAAAAGGAAGAACTTTAATAAAACTTAACTAGGGAGAAATGAGAAAAAATCCATGTAGAGCTGTCAGTGAAGCCATAAGTTCTTGACTTTTTTTCACTGTTACATATCAGTTATAAAAATTGTCTCAGGAACAAACTATTGCTCATTTATTCATATCCTCACTTACTCTTTCTCTCACTCTCTCTCTTTTATACTGAATTTGAAGATTTTTTTAAAGATTCGAAAATAATTTTTCAAAAAGATTTTATATAAACCTGTGTTTTCCCAGAAAGATAAATAAGTAGACAAATACAATGCTCAAACACACATACACGGCTTATTTTCCTAAGAAAATTGATCTTGTAGTGTCCTGCTTCAAAACAGACTGACAGATATCCATTTACTAAAGCACTGGCGCATTAATGCCAGAAAGAATCCTATTGAAAATGAATGTGCTGGGGGAAAGAAAGGGAAGCCACAGCCTATTCCACAAACTTTCTTGTAGGTGGAAAAAATATATACATTACTATACAACATAGATAACTAATAAGGACCTACTATATAGCGCAGGAAACTCTCCTCAATAGTCTGTAATGGTCTACATGGGAAAAGAATCTAAAAAAGAGTGGATAGATATATGTATAACAGATTCACTTTACTGTACACCTAAAACTAATACAACATTGTAAATCAACTATACCACAATACAATTTTAAATATATGTATATATATATATATGAACTCTGAGTCGCCTATGGCATACTTCGCTTCAAGCAGTCTTCCAGGGAAAAATGACAACTTGAGAATAATTATTCTGAAAGTTGCTGAATCTTTCCTGCTGGCATAACTTATTATTGCACTTAATGGCTTTCCTGCAGTTACTATTTTATACTGTATAGGAACCTGTAATGAAAAGGTTAATCAGAGCTTATCAGGGTCTATTATAGTTGGAGGCTATTAACAGTTTGAATGGAGTACAGGGACTTCAAACCCTCCAGCATAATGAAGGAGTTTTTAAATGGGATCATGCCCTGCATCCTAAGGAGAGCATGACAATTTTCATTCAGAGAATATCTGGTTTTAAAAGAACATGGAAAAGTTAAAGGGGCTCCTCTAGCACCTGTTTACTGCTTGTAGCATGTTAAGCTTACCATATAAACTAACTTTTCTTTTAAATTGCTCTGACAATTTCCAGATAAGTATTAAGAGTACTAGTTCAGGAGTCAGAATGCCTGGATAAGTAACTAAGTTTTAAAATTTGTATCTATATGATCCTGGGCCTATTATTTCACCCCAATATACCTCAGTTTAGTTTCTTTATTTAAAAAATGAAGAAAAAATGAAATAAAAAATGAAAGACTTTGATTAAAGTCCTTAATCTTTAAGGCTATATGAAACTGAAGTACAGGTCTATAGAAAGGGCTAAGCATGGTGCCTGACATATAGCAAACAGTGAATATAGGCAAGTATTATTATGTTAATATTATCATTATATTTGTTACCTCCCAGTAAGATGAAAATAAAAGGTAATAAAAGGAACCTGAATTCCAAAAGAAAAAATTTTTTAACTTTTCAAAATAATGACACATATACAAAATTCCATTTATGAATTTTTCAGTACTGAAATGCGTCAACATCCTAATTCATCTCCAAAATTCTAAAGAAAATGGGCTATCACTCTTGTATAAATTTTGCACTGCTGACTCAACTGTCTTCCAGTTTGAATAAGGTTTCCATCATGTTTATGGTTATTCACTGAGCTGAATACATCCTTTATCATGGTATGCATGCTAATGGCATGCATTTTTCCAAATAGTGACAATGTACATAATAACTCCTAATAGTTGAATGGCAAACACAATAGTAAACTGCTCAATAAAACCATTATACTATAGGTTCCTTATATACCACATTTTTGCATATGTGTATTAGAATAGAGACAGTATTTCTTTGTAGGCTGATATAATCATAAAATGCTAACTGCTGTTTGCAAAACACTTTCAGAGCAACAGCATTTGAATTTTGTGGCCTGAATTTTTGTCTTTTCAGTTGTTTGTAAGTAGACTGTTACTGAAAAAACTTGACCTTACAGTTTGTAATTTTCTTCAGTGCTGGAGAATCCTGTCATTCAGTGGTGCTCCTTCCTAAGCAACTCAGGTCAGCAGTTTAAAATACCAGATGAGAGGATCTGCCACCAGAAAACTGACATCAGTGGGCCATAAATGAGCTAATGATAGTTCTTGTCCAGGACATAATATTTGTTTTCTTCAATGCCAGTCATTAAATGAAAACTCCAAATTTATTTTATTTGTTTATGATAAGAACTGGTGTAAACTTTTACTTTGATTATTTGCAAGGAGTGTATTAAAGACCAGGAAAAGACTCTCATGCTGGGAAAGACTGAAAGCAAAAGAAGAAGGTGGCCGTGGAGGATGAGATGGTTGATGGCATCACCAACTCAATGGACATGAATTTGAGCAGACTCTAGGAGACAGTGAAGGACAGAGGAGCCTGGTATGCTGGAGTCCACGGGGTCACAAAGAGTAGGACATGACTTAATGAATGAACAACAGCAGCATGTTAAATAGAGTGGATCTACTAACAGTCTTACAGACAGCACTTTCTAGGGCCAGACCTTGATGAACAGATTTCTCCTTCCCCTCTTTCATTGACATATTGAAAGCTTATTATTTCCTTCCCTCATAGGACTAAACCACCACCACAAAATAAACCAAGGTGGACATGACTGGTAGAGCATTCTACCTGAGGCAGAGTAGGAAACGTGAGGCAACTCCTTTCAGGGAGGTGGAGAAGGGTCACAAAGAGTAGGACATGACTTAATGAATGAACAACAGCAGCATGTTAAATAGAGTGGATCTACTAACAGTCTTACAGACAGCACTTTCTAGGGCCAGACCTTGATGAACAGATTTCTCCTTCCCCTCTTTCATTGACATATTGAAAGCTTATTATTTCCTTCCCTCATAGGACTAAACCACCACCACAAAATAAACCAAGGTGGACATGACTGGTAGAGCATTCTACCTGAGGCAGAGTAGGAAACGTGAGGCAACTCCTTTCAGGGAGGTGGAGAGGACAAGATGATGACGGGAAAAGGAGATTGCAAAGGGCTAGGGAACTGTCAAAGCAGAGTGGGACGATGAAGAGCTAGAATGCTGCACAGACCTGAAGAAAGGATCAATAAGGGATACACAGGGGTGGAAGGAACACCTCCCAACCAAGGATGAGCTGAACAGAGGGAGGGCGATGCACTGCTATCCCTTGCACTCTATTCAGCTTGAAACCAAGACTCAATCCAGAGGAAAAGATTATTTTGTAAATTTTTTTGATCCCTCCAAAATTTATGTGTTGAAACCCTAACCTCCAGTACCTCTGAATATATCTATATTAGGAGATGTCTTTGAAGAGGCAATTAAGTTCAATGAAGTCTTTAATCCAGTGACTGGAAATTTGGACACAGACACGTGCACACACTGGCCTTATGAAGGCAGAAAGAGAGGATGGACAGCCATCTTCAAGCCAAGGGAAGAGCCTTCAAAGGAAAACTACTCTGCGGACCTTGATCTTGGAATTCTTGCCTCCAGAACTCTGAGAAAATAAATTTATTTAAACTATCCTGACACTGGTACTTTGTTATGGTAGTCCTAGAAAACAAATATATCTGATATCTGTATGCTTTTGTCTAAGTTACAGAAACATCATTTATTAATGAACATTCCTACTCCATTGTGCGGCTTTTAATAATTGATTCTGGATTTAACAAATGTCTCAATTGGTAAAGAATCTACCTGTAATGCGGGGGACCTGGGTTTGATTCCTGGGTCAGGAAGATCCCCTGGGGAAGAGAATGGCAACACACTCCAGTATTTTTGCCTGGAGAATCCCATGCACAGAGAAATGTGAAGGGCTACATTCCATGGGATCACAAAGAGTCAGACATGACTGAGGGGCCAGCACACACACATGCATACACAAAGCAATTTGAAATCTCAGGCATTGAGAAACGTGCAAAGA
Source organism: Madoqua kirkii (assembly GCA_006408675.1). Taxonomy (NCBI): domain Eukaryota; kingdom Metazoa; phylum Chordata; class Mammalia; order Artiodactyla; family Bovidae; genus Madoqua; species Madoqua kirkii. The sequence continues at coordinate 1,487 of SJYC01023090.1, read as the reverse complement.
TGGTGATATTTTCTGTGCTATCATGTTGTCTACACTCTCATAGGTGTTCAACAGAAATTTAGATGGAAACTGACCTGAGCTTTACAAACAGAATGTCTGCCTGGCCTTTGTAGTTGGGGAAAAGCCCAGACTACCCCTTACTGACACTCAGCTTGGTATAGAAACCTTCTGGTTAAAGTGTCCTTAAAAGGTAGATTGAAAAGCAAAGATTGAAACATTATTTTTCTCTTGTCATATGTAAAGCTTTTATGTATAATAAAATCGTTAAAACCTAGGGATTTTCAAGCTCTATTATTCAAGCTTGCTATAGCCTAATGAAGCAATTCTTTAATCTTTAGAATATCAATAGTATGACATCTCTTATGGCAATTATTGATTCCTGTATATTTAAAAAAGACTCTTTTTAACAAATAAAACACAAACAACTCACACTTTTTTTTTTAAGAAATATGAGAAAATACTGACTCATACAGGTTAAGATTCCAGACCCATGTTTACTTAGGGCACAGCTGCATTCAGGAACTCAGCTGATGTCGAGGGGACTATCTTTATCTCTTTCTCTTTCTCTCCCCACCGCCTCATTCTCTTTTCCATTTCTTGACACTGTTTTCTTCTAGTTTACTTCCTTCTTACTTAAACTCCGTCTCTATCGTCATTCCTGGCAACTCTAGATTTACATCATAATTAAAACTAGAGATATCTACAGACTTAGGTCTTCTTCAACAACATAGATCAGCAACAGTTTTAGTGTTTTATCTCATTAGAAACACTGTTTCACATGCTCTTCCTGAATGAAATGCAATGGCTAGTGAAATAGAACATACATACCAGTCAGAATTGGAGACACGCCCACCTTAGGAACGAGAGTATAAACTGAGCCAAAGAAATATGAGAAAATACTGACTCATACAGGTTAAGATTCCAGACCCATGTTTACTTAGGGCACAGCTGCATTCAGGAACTCAGCTGATGTCGAGGGGACTATCTTTATCTCTTTCTCTTTCTCTCCCCACCGCCTCATTCTCTTTTCCATTTCTTGACACTGTTTTCTTCTAGTTTACTTCCTTCTTACTTAAACTCCGTCTCTATCGTCATTCCTGGCAACTCTAGATTTACATCATAATTAAAACTAGAGATATCTACAGACTTAGGTCTTCTTCAACAACATAGATCAGCAACAGTTTTAGTGTTTTATCTCATTAGAAACACTGTTTCACATGCTCTTCCTGAATGAAATGCAATGGCTAGTGAAATAGAACATACATACCAGTCAGAATTGGAGACACGCCCACCTTAGGAACGAGAGTATAAACTGAGCCAAAGGCCGATCCCTACATGGGACATGGGGACTACGTTGAAGCTGAGGTAGTGTTTAGATAAAGGGTAATGGGTAAAGCATACGTGCAAAACAGCAATTCTGTACATCCTACTTAATACAGAATTATTTCTGTTTCACATGTGCATATATTAACTTTCCTACTATGACC
>SJYC01023089.1:0-37693 GCA_006408675.1 Madoqua kirkii | reverse complement strand
GCAGAAATTGAAGAAGAACTAAAGATCTTTTTGATGAAGGTGAAAAAGGAGAGTGAAAAATTTGGCTTAAAGCTCAACATTAAGAAAACTAAGATCATGGCATCTGGTCCCATCACTTCATGGGAAATAGATGGGGAAACAGTGCAAACATTGTCAGACTTTATTTTGGGGGGCTTCAAAATCACTGCAGATGGTGATTGCAGCCATGAAATCAAAAGACACTTAGTCCTTACAAGGAAAGTTATGACCAACCTAGAGAGCATATTAAAAATCTGATGCAAATAAATTAGTAAACCTCAGAAAAATAAAATAAAAAGCAGTGTCATTACTTTGCCAACAAAGGTCTGTCTAGTCAAGGCTATGATTTTTCCAGTGGTCGTGTATGGATGTGAGAGTTGGACTATAAAGAAAGCTGAGTGCCAAAGAACTGATGCTTTTGATCTGTGGTGTTGGAGAAGACTCTTGAGAGTCCCTTGGATTGAGGAGTTCCAATCAGTCCATCCTAAAGGAGATCAGTCCTGGTTGTTCACTGGAAGGACTGATGGGTGAAGCTGAAACTTTAATACTTTGGCCACCTGAGGTGAAGAACTCACTCATTGGAAAAGATCCTGATGCTAGGAAAGATTGAGGGCAGAAGGAGAAGGGGACGACAGAGGATAAGATGGCTGGATGCCATCATCAACTCAATGGACATGGGGTTAGGTGGACTCCAGGAGTAAATGATGGACAGGGAGGCCTGGAGTGCTGTGGTTCATGGGTTGCAAAGAGTCAGACACTACTGAGCAACTGAACTGAACTGAAAGTCTTTAGGATATACCAAACTCAGTCTTACAAAATTGCAGTAATCATAACAGCAACAATATAAATATGATAAAGAAAACACTGTGATTCTATTTGAAATCATGAAAGAAATGCAATCTGTCAGGAATGCATATCCCAAGAAGAAAGAAGGAAAGCATAATTGTAGATTAGTAAAATTAAAAGCACAGCCAGACTTTAGTAATAATAAATATTGAAACTTGCTCTCTTTTATTTTTTTCCTTCAGTGTATATTTTCATTTCAGTTCATGTCAGAATGTTATTTTAAACTTTTGTTTTTCTGTCACCATATTAACTCCAGGAATACTCATGTAGCACATTCTTCTTTTGATCAAGAAAGCACTCGATCACATCTTTCTCACTGGTATGGAAATAGCTTATCTTTTAACAGTCCAAGCTGAGTTTGGGAGTTTTTATTCTAAATAAACTTTTTGAACAGCTAAGAAAATATACATATGTATCCAACAGACTTTAGTAATATGAAAAATGTTTTAAATGTTCCATTAAATTCAGTTAAGCTTCTGAATTAGCTTTAAATAAATTATATATCTGAATGCAAAGTTCCAAAGAATAGCAAGAGATAATAAAGCCTTCCTCAGCAATCAATGCAAAAAAATAGAGAAAAACAACAGATTGGGAAAGACTAGAGATCACTTCAAGAAAATAAAGATACCAAGGGAACATTTCATGCTAGATGGGCTCGATAAAGGACAGAAATGGTATGGACCTAACAGAAGCAGAAGATATTAAGAAGAGGTGGCAAGAACACATGGAAGAACTGTAAAAAAAAAGATCTTCATAACTCAGATAATCATGATGATGTGATCACTAATCTAGAGCCAGACATCTTGGGATCTGAAGTCAAGTAGGCCTTAGAAAGCATCACTACGAACAAAGCTAGTGGAGGTGATGGAATTCCAATTGAGCTATTTCAAATCCTGAAAAATGATGCTATGAAGGTGGTGCATTCAATATGCCAGCAAATTTGGAAAAGTCAGCAGTGGCCATAGCACTGGAAAAGGTCAGTTTTCATTCCAATTCCAAAGAAAGGCAATGCCAAAGAATGTTCAGACTACCGCACAATTGCACTCATCTCACATGCTAGTAAAGTAATGCTCAAAATTCTCCAAGCCAGGCTTCAGCAATACGTGAACCGTGAACTCCCTGATGTTCAAGCTGGTTTTAGAAAAGGCAGAGGAACCAGAGATCAAATTGCCAATATCCGCTGGATCATGGAAAAAACAAGAGAGTTCCAGAAAAACATCTATTTGTGCTTTATTGACTACGCCAAAGCCTTTGACTGTGTGGATCACAAGAAACTGTGGAAAATTCTGAAAGAGATGGGAACACCAGACCACCTGAACTGCCTCTTGAGAAACCTGGATGCAGGTCAGGAAGCAATGGTTAGAACTGGACATGGAAGAACAAACCAGTTCCAAATAGGAAAAGGAGTACGTCAAGGCTGTATATTGTCACCCTGCTCATTTAACTTACATGCAGAGTACATCATGAGAAATGCTGGCTTGGAAGAAACACAAGCTGGAATCAAGATTGCCAGGAGAAATATCAATAACCTCAGATATGCAGATGACACCACCCTTATGGCAGAAAGTGAAGAGGAACTAAAAAGCCTTTTGATAAAAGTGAAAGAGGAGAGCGAAAAAGTTGGCCTAAAGCTCAACATTCAGAAAATGAAGATCATGGCATCTGGTCCCATCACTTCATGGGAAATAGATGGAGAAGCAGTGGAAACATTGTCAGACTTTATTTTGGGGGACTCCAAAATCACTGCAGATGGTGACTGCAGCCATGAAATTAGAAGATGCTTACTCCTTGGAAGAAAAGTTATGACCAACCTAGACAGCATATTCAAAAGCAGAGACATTACTTTGCCGACTAAGGTCCATCTAATCAGGGCTATGCTTTTTCCTGTGGTCATGTATGGATGTGAGAGTTGGACTGTGAAGAAGGCTGAGCGCAGAAGAATTGATGCATTTGAACTGTGGTGTTGGAGAAGACTCTTGAGAGTCCCTTGGACTGCAAGGAGATTCAACCAGTCCATTCTGAAGGAGATCAGCCCTGGGATTTCTTTGGAAGAAACGATGCTAAAGTTGAAACTTCGGCCACCTCATGTGAAGAGTTGACTCATTGGAAAAAACTCTGATGCTTGGAGGCATTGGGGGCTGGAGGAGAAGGGGACGACTGAGGATGAGATGGCTCGATGGCATCACAGACTGTATGGACATGAGTCTGAATGAATTCTGGGAGTTGGTGATGGACAGGGAGGCCTGGAGTGCTGCAATTCATGGGGTCACAAAGAGCCAGATACGATTGAGCAACTGAACTGAACTGAACAGATACATATGTATAGACGTATATACATATAATTTATATCATATGTAAACTTTATATATGTACATATGTAATATATACACCTATATGTATTGTGTGTATTAGTCACACAGTCATGACTCTTTGTGACCCCATGGACTGTAACCGTCTAGGTTCCTCTGTCCATGAAACTCTCTAGGCAAGAATGCCAGCTGCTGCTGCTAAGTCACTTCAGTCATGTCTGACTCTGTGCAACCCCATACATGGCAGCTCACCAGGCTCCCCCATCACTGGGATTCTCCAAGCAAGAACACTGAAGTGGGTCGCCATTTCCTTCTCCACTTCATGAAAATGAAAAGTGAAAATGAATCACTCAGTTGTGTCCGACCCTCAGGGACCCCATGGACTGCATCCTTCCAGGCTCCTCCTTCCATGGGATTTTCCAGGCAAGAGTACTGGAATGGGGTACCATTGCCTTCTCCAGGGTATCTTCCCACTCAGGGATAGAAACTGGGGGCCTACATTTTAAGAAGATTCTTTATTGTCCTAGCCACCAAGAAAGCCTATACATATACTATATATTTTTTATCTTTCAAAATTATAAGAGCCAGAGCTACCTGAATTTCAAATGAATCATAGAAAATTTAGCCCCATAGTACAGTGAAAATATCTCAAAAATCCAAGAAATTTCAGTTTTGTTTTTTACTTTAAAAAATCACCAGTAAAATATTTTTTTTTTGCTTCAGATGACTATTCTGCCATAAGTATTCTCTTAATGAATCCTGTCAGTTCTGACCCCGTTATACTCCTCTTTCTTTTATAGCCACAAGTTAAGAAGCTACATATATAGTTTTCTCAGGTGTTAATAGTTCCTTCAGCTGACATCAATGTGACAAGATGAACATTTAGAATCCAGTTACCAGCTTTCTGGTCATTTACATTGTCAGTTTCATTCATCTTCCCATGAGCAAGTCAGTATAAAATAACAGGCCTATCAAAGAAAAATGAACCTGTGGGATCCTCTTACAGCTGTCAGTTCCATTCAGTGTAATTACTAGTCCATTATACACAGACTTTTGATATTTAGAATTTGGAAAAAAAATAGGTATGAGTATTACCAAGAAAAATGTCAATGTCTCAGAGCATATTATCATTTGGAAAATTTGATACATATCAGTGAGCATTTAAAAACGGTGATAAATTTGAATTTAAGAAGTAGAGAAAATGGCAATTACTATCCTCTTTGGTCTCTTGACTGGCTGTGTTTGAAAAGACAGAATAAGATTAATATGCATCTTAACATGGTTGGCCAAGTCCCAGCAAGACAACTGTTGAAAAGTCAACAGTAGGTAGGCAGGGAAACTGTGGCACTGAAAATCCTTAGCAAAGGCCCAAATAAAGGAATGAAATGATTACTACAATGAATACACTGAAACACATACAATGGAGTCTTGCAATAATCTTTTTAAACTATGGTCGACTGTATACTGGCTGAGGGGAAAATAAGCATATACAAGCTTTGAAAAGACAATAAGGAAAGAAACAGGGAGTGCTGTCAATACTAAGCTAAAATTCCTGATTAAAATATGCAAGTTTCCAGCTAAATTTCAGTGTGACTTGATTTGTCTACCCTGGAAGCTGTAGACAGTATGAGGCCAGGAATCTGGTTAGATCCACACAAGGCCCATGAAATCCAGTGAAAAACAGAACAGTCAAGCAAAATCCCCTCTTGAATGTAAACAGATGGAGAAAACAGTAATTTTGCATGCAAATACCTAGAGTCAGGTGCCTGCTTGGAATTCTATCAAACCATGAGCAAAAGGCAGCAAAGGTCCCAAGAAAGATAAATGAAATCTTAAAAGAAAATCAATAAATACTTGAAAGGAAAACACTTTTGAGCAATTTTGATGTGTATGATACTAAAGACTTTCACGTGTTACATAACTCAGTTCTAGAAACAATTTATGTGAGGCTTTCAGTACACTTCCTAGGACATGGTAGGGCTCTTCAAGGCAGCAGTGGCCATGACTATGATTATTATTCAGTTCAGTTCAGTTCAGTCACTCAGTTGTGTCCAAGTCTTTGCCACTCCATGGACTGAAGCACACCAGGCCTCCCTGTCCATCACCACCTCCTGGTTTTACTCAAACTCATGTCCATTGAGTTACAATGCTATCCAACCATCTCATCCTCTGTTGTCCCCTTCTCCTCCCATTTTCAATCTTTCCCAGAATCAGGGGTTTTCCAATGAGTAAGTCTTCACAGCAGGTGGCCAAAATATTGGTGTTTCAGCTTGAACGTCAGTACTTTGAATAATTATTCAGGACTGATTCTTTTAGGATGGACTGGTTGGATTTCCTTACAGTCCAATGGACTGTCAAGAGTCTTCTCCATCACCACAGTTCAAAAGCATCAGTTCTTCAGCATTCAACTTTCTTTAGAGTCCAACTCTTACATCCATACATGACTACTGGAAAAACCATAGCTTTGACTAGATGCACCTTTGTTGGCAAAGTAATGTCTCTGCTTTTTAATTTGCTATCTAGAATGGTCATAACTTTTCGTCCAAAGAGTAAGCCATCTTTTAATTTCATGGCTGCCGTCACCATCTGCAGTGATTTTGGAACTCAAAAAAATAAAGTCTCTCGCTGTTTCCATTGTTTCCCCATCTATTTGCCATGAAGTGATGGGACTGGATACTATGATCTTCATTTTCTGAATGTGGAACTTTAAGCCAACTTTTCACTCTCCTCTCTTACTTTCATCAAGAGGCTTTTTAGTTCCTCTTCACTTTCTGCCATAAGGGTGGTGTCATGTGCATATCTGAGGTTATTGATATTTCTCCCGGCAATCCTGATTCCAGTTTGTGCTTCCTCCAGCCAGGCATTTCTCATGATGTACTCTGCACAGAAGTTAAATAGGCAGGGTGACAATATACAGCCTTGAAGTACTCCTTTTCCTATTTGGAACCAGTCTGTTGTTCCATGTCCAGTTCTAACCATTGCTTCCTGACCTGCATACAGGTTTCTCAAGAGGCAGGTCAGGCGGTCTGGTATTTCCATCTCTTTCAGAATTTTCCACAGTTTATCAATCTTATAGGGGTCTATGCACATTTAGAATAAAAAAAATAGATAATAAGAATACTATTATTTTTCCTGAAACTTAACTGAAAAGAGAAAAGAATTAAAACCGTTTTACTCCTTTCCCTTCTCTAAAGCCACCCCACCAAAGAAGAATAAAAGCAATGTAAAATCTGTCTTAAATTAAACAAGGAGATGTTTTTAACCATAAAACACCATATAAGAAGAAATTTATTTTGGGGTGCTTCAAAACACTGCAGATGATGATTGCAGTCATGAAATTAAAAGACGCTTACTCCTTGAAAGAAAAGTTATGACCAACCTAGATAGCATATTCAAAAGCAGAGGCATTACTTTGTTAACAAGGTCCATCTAGTCAAGGCTATAATTTTTAAAGTGCTCATGTATGGATGTGAGAGATGGACTGTGAAGAAAGCTGAGAGTCAAAAAATTTATGCTTTTAAACTGTGGTATTGGAGAAGAATCTTGAGAGTCCCTTGGACTACAAGGAGATCCAACCAGTCCATTCTGAAGAAGATCAACCCTGGGATTTCTTTGGAAGGACTGATGCTAAAGCTGAAACTCCAGTACTTTGGCCACCTCACTCGAAGAGTTGACTCATTGGAAAAGACTGATGCTTGGAGGGACTGGGGGCAAGAGGAGAAGGGGATGACAGAGGATGAGATGGTTGGATGGCAACACTGACTCGATGGACGTGAGTCTGAGTGAACTCCAGGAGTTGGTGATGGACAGGGAGGCCTGGTGTGCTGCGATTCATGGGGTCACAAAGAGTCAGACATGACTGAACGACTGAACTGAACTGAACTGAAATGACTTAAAGAGGTCAAAACTAAGGTCAAAACTCAGCAATAGGGACAATACCACTTTCCTGGCCAAGCTCCAGAAAGACAGAAATTGCAGGCACAATTTAAAGGCAGAAAGGAGGAGAAATTGAAAGAGAACTGTTCAAACATCTGTTTCACAGCAATCATATCTTCACTCCACTCATGATGAGTGGGATTGGTGACTTGTCCTCCCTGTACATGAAGCAGTAAGAACTATAATCTATGGAGAAACTGAGACAGAGAGACCCTTGCCTTGAGAATAGAGGATGTGACTGAAGGAGAAATAGGAGATAAGGGTGCCTTAGTGAGTACAGGTCTCACTAAGAGGGCAGAATCTCTTTTGCCCTAACTGGCTCAGTACACCCCAAACCTGACATCTGTTCATTAAACAGAAGACTGAAGGACCCTTTCCTGGAAAACTGAACCATTTCAGAAAAAAATTCCATAGATACTGACAGGGGGAAAAAAATCAGTTTATAACATCACAGCAATATCACTGATCTACAAGCTTGTGTGTGTGCTTAGTTCCTCAGTTATGTCCAGCTCTTTATGACCTCATGGACTATAGTCTGCCAGGCTACTTCTATGCAATTAATTTTTTATTGCCTCAATTACAACTATGATCACTAAGCTTTTGAGTATGAAAGATAAAGAAAGACAAATAGAAACTAAAGCAACATTTAACAGAACAGAGACAACATGTGTTAAAATAGAAATATTAACCATATATGTGCATATATATAATTTTTATATACTATTATTCATGTATAACATATATAATATTAGAAAGATATTTTTCAAAGATATTGCATTCTTTTTAAAAAGGATCACAGTCACATTAAAGAAAGAATATTCAAAGAACAAAAAATAGAGATAAAATCATATCAAAAATAGAAATTTTAATAGAATGAACAAAAGATGTTGGGAAAAGGTAATAATTTATTTTTTTAATATTTCTATATAAAATAGAAGAGAAAGGATAAATGGAGACGCAATCTATAAGGTCCAACAACACAGTTGCAGAAAGAAAAAACAGAAAATACTTGCAGAGAAGAGATAAAGACTATTTCTCTGATCTAGATGGACACAACTCTCCAGAATATAATCCAAGGAACCAGAAGTTTCTCCCTGAGACACATCATCATGAAATCTCAAAACATCAAGGACAAAGAAAACATTATAAAAATTTTTCAGAGCAAATAAGCAGATCATGTATAAGAATGGGATATGGGAATTGCAAGAGATCTCTCAAAGGCAACTCTTCAAGCAAGAAAACAAAAAGGAAATTATTTCAGCCAATATCTTCCTGCTGGAGAATTCCATGGACAAAGGAGCCTGGAGGGTTACAGTGCATGGGGCTGCAAAGAGCTGGACATGACTGAGCAACTAAGACTTTCACTTTTTCACCTTTTTTCTGCCTTCTGAAGTTTTACACAAACATAAATCATTAGTCAAAATTGTGGGTAGAACTGTGACATCTTCAAATTTTCAAAGTCTCTTAAAAGGTACTTCCCATACAAATTTTCTTAAGCAGTTCCAAGAAGATATTTTCCAACAAAAATTAGTTAAGGAACTAAATAGGAGAGACTCTTTAAAGCAGAGAGTTAGAGGGAATCCCCTAGCAAACTATTCTATAGAAGTAAGACACTTCAGAATGAACATGAAGTTGGAGGGTTCCTAGAAAGATTTTTTTCAGAAATAGCAATAAATTACATGACAGATTTGACTAAATGGAAAATTATATGGACTGATACTATATAGACTCAGTAGCGAGCATGGTAAGTCTCAGATGCAAATATCCCAACATTGACCTGTCATGCCCTAAACATTTAATTGATATACTATTCATTTTCATGCATTGGAGAAGGAAATAGCAACCCACTCCAGTTTTCTTGAATGGAGAATCCCAGGGATGAGGGAGCCTAGTGGGATGCCGTCTATGGGGTCACACAGAGTCGCACATGAGTGAAGCGACTTAGCAGCAGCAGCAACAGTTATTGTCAGTTGCGTACTGAAAATCAAGTTCTTCTTTCTTAAACAGGTTGAACAGCATAGAATGTGAGGTGGAAAACATTACTTCTCCCCATTTATTATCATTATGAAAAACAGCTTCTTTCCATGGAAAGCAACATTTATGAAATTGTACAATGAGATGAGTGAAACAATTTTATTTAACTATTTTATATAACGAAGAAATTTTCATTTCTAAATGAACAGCATGTATTCAGACACTTCCATTTCAGACTCACATTTGTCACTTTCCATAAATGCTGGCAGAAACCAAACTGCTTAGGGCTCTTTCAGGAAACAGCTTGTGATTTTTTTCTAAATGTTCATTAAACCATTTCCATGAGCCTGGTATCTAGTGGTAGATTTGTTTTGAGCCCTCAGAAGCCCGTAGCTATCTGGGTCACTGCTCCTCTCTGGACTCTCTACCTCTTGACCATATGCTTTGAGAGTACCTCCCACAAGCTCATGCGCAGGAGGAAATGCTCTGGAGTTGGCTGCTGCTGTTTCGCTGATAGTGCAGATCAAGAAAAATCATACAGGTCCCCAGGCCATGTATTTTTAACTCAAGTTACACCTTTTTGCTAATTGCACCAGAAACGATTCCCATGAAGGTGTTAAACTGTGGTCTTCATTACAATCCAAAGAAGTTTAAAATCATCTTAGTAATTATTTTCAGTGTCTACCTCTGTTTTAATACCCTACATCTTCCTATTCCTTTAAATAATTAAATATATCATTAGAGCTTCCCATGTGGCTTGGTGGTAAAGAATTCATTTGCCAATGCAGGAGACACTAGAGATGTGGCTTTGATCCCTAGGTTGGGAAGATTCCCTGGAGAAGGAAGTAGGAACCCATTCCAGTATTCTTGCCTTGAGAATCTCATATATCAGAAAAGCCTGATAGGCTGCAGTCCATGGGGTCACAGAGAGTCAGACACAACTGAGCACAAACACACAAGGATTTTTTAAATCAGATTGATTTCAAACAAATGGAAATCAAAGATGTGAATTAAAAGTGAAGATAAGATGTCTCTGTCTTAAATAATTTTTGAAGACTCTTCCAAATGGATTATTATGTCCACTCCAAGAAGACCCTTGAGGTCATCTGATTTTGTACCAAATGGTCTGCATACCTAGGATGGATGATATGTAAACCATATTTAAGTTACCTCATAGGCTGGGATGAAATTTGACTTTAAAAATGCAAAATTCTTATGGCTCATATTTGGGTCTCACAAAAATAGTATAAGAAAGAAGATTTTACTTCTACTTTAGGAAATGTTTCAAGAAATCTCTGCATAAGGAAACGAAAGGAAAATTAGAACTTTCTACATTTATGCAAATTGGTATTTGCTGAGTATTTCCTGATATTTGACATTTTTCTCTTATGTTTATCCCTAGCTTAGGGAAAAGCAGACTAAAGACGGTAAGTAAGAAGAATCACGATGCAGCCCAACCAGAGCACCAAAATCTACTATAACCTATCAGCCACTGGTGAGATGCCCAAGCTTATAACACATATACTCCGAAGCCCACTTTGGAGAATTTAGGAAATTTAACATTTGCACAATTAACCTCATTCAAGAAAAGTCCTGAAACCAAAGTTAACTTTGAGCAACATCAGTTAAATGTGGATGTTTATTTTAAAATAGGAATGAAAATCTACAATATTTCCCCTGAAATCAGACAAAAGTCTTAATGGTTGCTAGAACTTTTCGAACATCTTTCAAGTACATTTTTAAAGCCTCAAGTCTCTTACAATAAATGTTTCCATCTCATTGGAACAAATTTTTCAACTTCTTTATAATTTTTCTACCCTAGGCATAAGCTAACATTTAGCAAGGACCCCAGAGAAAAATAAGGTCCCTTTATTATCCTAAGAATCATTCTTAATATCAAAATACATACCACTGGAGAGTGGAGTGGAATAGGGAGAACACTAAAGCAATCCTGTCATGTAGGAAGATTTGTCATCTTATTTTGTGGAAACCTGAGGTTTCCAATTATAGTTTGCATGACAGATGGATGAAACAATAATTTTTGACTCTCAAAATTTATTCTTATCTACCTTTTGTTCATGTCCACTAAGAGTTAAGATGCCTTTTGAACCTGGAATTATCTTTAAAATATTTGTCCACTACAAAGGCTTTACTGTGGACAGACTGCATTATTCACAAAGGTCTAGTTTTGACATATGGTTCTCTGCATGAGTTCAGCTGCTGGCTGACTCTCAATCTGTGAGCTTTACTGCCAGCTAGAATCAATATCATTTTGTATAGGGGCATAGCTATTATTCTTTTGTAGAAACAGACATTTGTCTATGGCTTCTGAAGTCATCCATGGTCTGTACCACACGTTCAGATACTTAATCAAAAAACAGCATCTTATATTCCTTCTGTCTGTATATTTGATTTCCCAAAGAAATTCACTAAGTCAGGAACTATGTTTTACATATTTTTGAATGTATCATAGTTTTGCAATAGTACTGGACACATTGGTGAGACTTCCCTGGTGGCTTAGTGGTAAGGAATCCACCTGCCAATGCAGGAGACACAGGCTCGATCCCTGGGTTGGGAAGATATGAAGTGGCTACCTACTCCTGTACGTTTGCTTGTCTGGGAAATCTCACAGACAGAGGAGCCTGGTGGACTCCAGTCCATGGGGTCGCAAAAGAATCAGAGACAATTTAGCAACTAAAGAACAACTTATAATGATAAGCACTTCCAATTGTTGAATTGAAAACTGTATATAGATACTAGCTACAAAAGGTGTTTTACATTTTTCTATGATTTAATGGGAAAATCCACAGTAAAATATGAATATTTATGAGTTGCACTACCTTAAATTTTTTCAGGGTATTAAATCTTTGGGAAGCCTAAGCAGAAAGTGGTAACGGCTTAGCAGCATCACAAGTTAAAGTAAGTATATCCCAGAGAAAGGTAGATGCTTACTGTTGTCAGTGCTACCACAGGATGTGAAAGGTGGGAGACAAATATAGAAACTTCCAGGCCATCTCACTCCTTTTTTCTTTAGGAGATTCATTGCAAACTGAGGTCCTCTCTAAGGAAATTAAACCAGACAGCTGAGGGAGCAGAATGTAAATAACTCACTGTCCTAATGAAGCAAAGAAAACCATGGCAGAATTGATTACCTAAGATGTAGTCTATGCAGTTATCAGAACAGAAAAAAAATAAATAAATAAGAAAAAAAAAGTAGGGCAAGACAGAGAAGTTATTCTTGACTAAGAATAAATGTTTTCACAATTGTGTGCAAGATCTTTTTCTTGCTTTTTGATTCTTTATTGAAATTGTCTTTTCTTGTTTCGTTTTTGCAATAGCTTCTTTTAATTTTCTAAGAGTATTACTTATGTTCCTTTCTTCATTCCTGTTTTCCCCATCCTCTGTCACTGTTGCCTCCTATTTACTCTAATCTTCATCTTTCATGATAGAGATCTTCTTCGATGGTTCATGGATTTCTGTTCCTATTTAAAAGTAAAACAGGCAAAGGCTCAGTGAGTGTTTTGTGCACATAGAGAGGAAAATCAGATAGCTAAGTGTAGGACTTCTTTAAAAATTATTCTTCAATGTTATTATTTGTGTGCCGATCTTTTCTCCCAGCCTTCCCATTTCTCCACAGACAAATCTCAATCCTTTCCAGGACTGATGTCAGAACTCTCTGAACCAAATGGATAAAAGGGCAGAGCTCTTTCCATTCAAGGTTCAGATTTTCACAGTCTGCTGTCTTCACTATGGCAACTCAGCCCTGATCAACTCTACTTGGGACCTGGACCACAGAGGTTATGAGGATTTACTCTTCATTGAGTAACATTTCCCCCTCCTTCAGGGTGAGGAGGATAATTCCCTTGGACAGATATCTGGACATCTTCTTGGTTCTTATACAATCGATGTTACATAAGAAAAATTCACGACAGAATCAAAGCATTATGCATTTACCGATTTCTCTGTTTAGTTACTTCCTTTTTTATTTGTTTACTTAGTTATTTCATCTCTCACTACCACTTTAAATTTTATTCATTGATATTTCCCCCACCCTAAGGTGAACATTTCCAGTTGACTTCCATACACCCTGGGATTACTTTCAGACTCATAGTCCCCTTTAACTCATAAACTGACTCAGATTGTAATTAGTACACTCAATCCTAAGAAGTCTTCAAGCCCTATATTTAATTCAGAAATCTTTTCCTCTCCTTTTTTCCTCTCTTTTCGTTAGAAAATAGAAGCTTCTAGTGCAGGAATAAGTATGCATTCAGTTTTCCTTTTATCCATGCCTACCTTTATTCTCTTTCCAGCTTGCTTAGGTTAGTTTTTATCCTCTCATGTTAAAGACTGAGGAAAGGGCACATTTTCATAAAGAGTGTCATTATTCTGTGAATTGGGGTGCTCTAGATTACAGATGCTTAAGGCTCATGCTCTCTCGGACACCTCCGTGAAATTCTGGGAAATTCCCACGTGTTAACAAAATTCCAGTTCAGCTCCTTAACATGGGAAATGTGTGTTTTACTTTAAATGACATAGGCATCATCCCTCAAACTCTGCTTCTTACCTCATAGAGACATCACTCTTGATATCCACTTGCCCTTAAGCAGAAGACCGCTTGGGACAGAATTAAACAGCCCCGAACAAGCTTTCTCACCTTGCCCATGCAAATCCATGAATAACATGGTAATCTCTATTCTACTGCCTTGGGTCATTTTTTCTTCCTCAATGAAGAATCAGACATCAGCCATTTTTGTTTCCCAGATAGGGAACACATTTCAGTATCTCTAAGTGGTCCAGGGAAACCCTCATCACTAAGCTTAAAGGAAAGAAAAAGAACAACATGCAAAAGCTCCCTCAAGAAGCTAGTAGAAAAATGTTTATTCCCCACTCTCCAAACAAATAAGTGAATTGATCAAGGGACAAATTCCTCCCTATTGCTGTTACAAATAATGCCTTTTGTGATCTTAAATCTAACTATGAAATTTCACATTTACCATATAATTGTGTCTTATTAGAAACTTGGATGTAAAAATATTCTGTTATATAAACTCTTCATGCCTACCAGCAGAGGTATTTGATGCCTCTATTTCTGGAGCACATCTGTATTTTGATATATTTATCATCATCTTTTGTTGAGTTTCCTCGTAGCCTCGTGGACAATTAGATAAAGAATGGAAAAAATGAATAAGCCGATGGATGAGTGGATGGTTGAATGGATTATAATGAATAATATGTGATAAAAGTTACTACTGGAAATCTGTTGACACCCTTAAAAATCTAGTCCCCACATCTAGTCCCCTTAATTGAGCTGGATCTGCTGTTTTAGTACTATTTATTTAGTATATAAATAAGATATTTATTTGTTTAACTTCCCTTCTCCACTCAAACTTTATCTTTCTCAGTCCTCAACTAGTCAAGTAATGGAACAAGACTCCCAGTAACATGCTTACTGATAAAATACGTTTAAGTCCATTACAAACAAAATACTGAATGCTGAAAGTTTCAGACATTCTGTGAAATATGGAAAAAGAATGATTTTTGGTCAGAGGCTTTGGGGTATTCCAATGTGCTTCCCTTCCTCTTTCTTTTTGGTTCCAAGAGTAATGAGGAGGCTTAATATCTGAGACTCAAGGTACGTGGGTTTTTTAAACATCATTCTCAGTTATGGAAAAAAGTACATTTTATAGATTCATCTTAAAGGATGATTATTCAATAAGAGACATTATCCTAAACTCGGGATACAAAGATGAGAGACACCCACGCAATAATACAGGACAAGCCTTAATAATGGCAAGGAAAGAGTGAAGTGGGACCACAAAAATAAATAAATAAATAAATAACTCTCTCTCTCTCTCTCTCTCTCTCTCTCTCTCTCTCTCTCTCTCTCTCCTCCCCCCCCCTCCCAAAAGAAATAGGGCAGACTTCATAGAGAAAGTAATATTTTATCCAAAATTTAGAAGGACAACACAAAAATAAATAAATAAATAAATATCTCTCTCTCTCTCTCTCTCTCTCTCTCTCTCTCTCTCTCTCTCTCCTCCCACCCCCTCCCAAAAGAAATAGGGCAGACTTCATAGAGAAAGTAATATTTTATCCAAAATTTAGAAGGACAAGAATTCGAACAGGGATTTGGAGAAAGCAAAAAAAAAAAAAGGAGAGAGAGAGAAGAGCATTACAGGAAAGACAATAATACCTTGAACAAAAGCATGGAAATGTGAATTAAAAGCTAGGAATATCTGCTGAATGATACAGCTAAAGGGGACATGTCTCAGTCATACCTGACTCTTTGCAACCCTGTGGACTGTAGCCCGCCTAGCTCTGCTGTCTATGGAATTTCCCAAGCAGGAATACTGGAGCAGGTGCCATTTCCTTGTCCAGGGGATCTTCCCAACCCAGGGATCAAACCTGTGGCTTCTGCGTTGGCAGGCAAGTTATTTAACACTGCACCACCTGGGAAGCCCTACTGGGAATGCTGGGGATAGCAGTCCTAAATTAGGTTATAAGGTCATAAAAGTTCTTTTATGTTGTTTTAAGACATTTACCTGTCTCCTGTAAGTGGTCCAGAGACAACAGAAGCTGTTTTTGTTGTTTAAAATATATATTTGTTTAACTGTGTCAGGTTTTGGTTGCAGCATGCGGGATCCTTGGTTTTCCTTGTGGCATGCCGGATCTTTAGTTGCATTATACAGACTCTTAGTTGCAGCATGTGAAATCTAGTTCCCTGACAGGTCCAGGGCCTGGGTCCTCAGCCCAAGGTCCTCAGCCCAGGGTCCTCAGCCCAGGCCCGCTGCACTGAGACCATGGGGTCTTCGTCACTGAACCATATAGAAGTCCCAGTAATAGAAGTTTTAAGGGAAAAAAACAATAATATCAAAATTGTCGTTATGAAAATCAGCTTTGAAAACAATGAGAAGGGTGTATTAAGACCAGGAGTAACAGTACCTGGAACCATTTATTCAATTATAAAATTCTCATTTACAAAATTTATTCATAAAATACTTAGCATCATTATAAGCCAGGTTCCAGGCTAGGAGCCAGAGATAAAGGGAGAAAGGAAGCCTCATGAACTCTGAGAGAGATAATCATTGTGATCTAATAGAGATAACTCCAGCAAGAGGGAAGTGCTCCTTTAGATCAGGTAATCAATGAAAATGTTTCTCAGGATATGATCTCTGAACCACTGGCCTCTGAATTACCTGGGAATCTTGTGTCAATGCAAACTCCCAGAGCCCAGGCTCATATTCAGTGAATCAGAATTTCTGAAAGTGGAGACTAGAATTATGCATATGTAGCAAGTACCTCAAGATAATTCTTAAGCATGCTAAAGTTTGAAAACACTACACTCTAGACTAGGAGCTTTGTTAGAGAAATAGTGCACAGAAGGAAGAACATATGAGCAAAAAGGATGGAAAGATTCTGAGAAATTTTAAAGATACTTATGGTGTGGCATCTAGAAGAGGGAAAAGTCATCCAACTATTGACCCTACAATACACAGTCAGCTGTCAAATAATTTAATGCACATAATGAACAAATTCACATCAAAGTTGTCACAGTTTATGGGTCCTTGATATATTACTCTCCATTTGAAAAAAAAAGTTTATATTATAGCTGAAGATTCCTGAGGAATAAATCTACAAATGTAGAAATTTATGCTCCTGACAGGTGGAGAAAAAGATATTTTAGGTTGGCACAAATGATTATGATGAGAATGAAGCATAATGCAGAAACACTCAGATGACAGAGCAGGCAGACAGTTTAATTCTAGAGGAAAAAAATTACAACTGCCATACTTCAGTTTGAATGCTACTCTAACAGCATGGGCAATTTTTTATACTAAATATTTGAGTTCTGGAAATTAATGTAACTGTAAACATTGAAGACAAATTTATGACCAACACAGGCCCCTAGCAGAGTCTTCATTAATCTCAACATTTAATTTTTAAAGTCTAAACCACAGACAGTGTGAATATATGGCCTTATGGTGATCGTATACATTTTTTGCCTTGGTTATGAAAGACGTCCTTGGAAAGACAACACTGAAAGTGCTCCTTCCTTACCAAGAAAGTGATACATCAGGATCTGCTAACAAAAATTGGAGTCCTCTCTGCCTGCATAGCTTATGCACCCAGTCCTCAAGACCATATGTGTTGAGATGATGCTTACATAAAGTAGAGTATTATGATACTGCATCCTTTATAGTACTTGGTAACTCAGACAGTAAAGAATCTGCCTGAAACTCAGGGGACCTGGTTTTGATCCCTGGGTCGGAAAGATCCCCTGGAGAAGGAAATGGCAACCCACTCCAGTATTCTTGCCTGGAGATTTCTATGGACAGAGAAGCCCGACAGGCTGCAATCTATGGGGTCACAAAGAGTGGGACATGACTGAGTGCCTAGTACACACACACAAGGCTTAGAAAGCCATTTCATACACATGATCTTGATGAATTTTCATGGTAAGCTCATGAGAGGTTTTATTATGTCATTTTAGGCATAAGAAGACTTAGGCTTAAAAAATTTGATAGCTAGCCCAAGAATATACACCAAAGAAGTCACACATCAAGGTAGTAACAGGGTCCACATATCAGACCACACACTTTGACAAAATGTTTAGTGCTCTTTCTTTGAGAAGTCCCTCATATTAGGTTGCATTAAAGAGAGGAACTTTGCCTGGGGACACTTTCCCCTTTGTTTTAACTTATTCTCTCTCTTCTCTTCTCCCTCTCTCCCTTCAGCCCCTTCCTGAAAAGTATACCTTTCCAAGTGCAGGCCAACCTGCAGGTTATGCTAAATGCTCTCAATGAGACACTGTTAAAGTTTCCCTTCTTTGGTGATATTCTGAATTCTGAACCTCTTTCTTGGCTTTCAAAGTTTAAAGGTGCTGTTGGCTCATTCCTAGAAGGCTCCTTTCTGAGCAGGCCGAAGTTTCACTGGTCAGTGACCTGAACGATTCACACTTACCAAAATGCCATTGCCTGATATTAGCTTAAATTTTTCTCATGGTTCCTATACTTTAAGTACAGATAAGGCTACAAAGAGTCTCAGCCCTGGCCATGAATGCACCTTGAATATAGCATCCTGCCAGGCAGACAGCTTCTCTTGCCCTTCCCCACCTTTTTCCTCACCACTCATTCTCATCTTATTCAGAGATGCCTAACAGGACATCAAGTATTAAAATGCATCAGCCTTCACTGCCTCCTCCTCCTCCTCCTTGCTGTCTTCTTAAGGTGGATCACATCCGATGAAGTCATTGTTGCATTGTAGTGCCTTGCCCATCGTCAAGCGTATGATATGTATTTAACAAATATTTGTTGAATGAAGAAGAGAAGAAAGCAATAATGGGGTCGGAAGTGAAAGTGTTAGTCACTCAGTTGTGTCTGACTCTTTGCGACCCCATGGACTGTAGACCGCCAGGCTCCTCTGTGCATGGAATTCTCCAGGCAAGAATACTGGAGTTGCCATTCCCTTCTCCAGAAGATTTTCCTGACCCAAGGATTGAACCCAGGTCTCCTTTATTGCAGGCAGATTCTTTACCATTCTTTACAGAGGTAAAGAATATTTAATATTGTTCATTAAAAAAGTCAACAATGACAACATATTGATGATTATCAATTCTGGGTAGTGGTAGGTAATATTTATTTCAATATTTTATGCATTGTTGGTATCTTAAAGTATTTCTGATAAAAAAGCAAACCATGTTAGTAATTCTTACTTCACCAGCAAAGAAGAACTGAAGTCTCTTGATGAAAGTGAAAGAGGAAAGTGAAAAAGTTGGCTTAAAACTCAATATTCAGAAAACTACCAATAATTACTGGTTTCCAGAGTGTCTATGGAAATATATTTAATTTCCTAATATTTATTATGGGAATAAAACCAGTCAATATCTTTAAGTTTGGGGTTTCTGTTTCCTACCACTCTGTACATTTCATTTTCTATTCCTTCCCCTCCTCCTTCTCTTCTTCCTCTACTCACCCCTCAACGTCATCTACTTTCTCCTTTTTCTCCTCCCCCTCCCCTTGCTTCCCCTCCTCTTCCTTCCTCTCCTCCTCCTCATCTCCTCTTTGGGGACAACCGGTCTACAATTTTCCATCACTGTCACCCTCCCCATCAACTTGCATCTGGCCAACTTCACTTATCTATTAGCCTTTCTGGCTTCTGAAAGCGTTTGAGTTTGTGACTGCCAATCTAGTTTACTTGCATTCACTTTATTTCCTGTAATCGTTTCTCTTCTCTTCTTTACCTTATATTGACATTTTGTCTCCCCAGTGCTGAAACTCTACCTTCCAACTTGATTTACTCAACCTTAACTCTTTGATCCTTAGCTCACTGTACTTCCTTAACTATAAATCTGAACCAGCTTCAACTTTGTAACACATATTTTTCATTAAAAAATGTCAACTATGACAACATATTGATTATAAATTCTGAATAGTGCTAGGTAACTAATACTTATTTTAATATTTTATGCATTTTTGGTATCTTCAAGCATTTCTGAAACAAAAGCAAACAATTTTAGTAGTTCTTACTTCACCAGCAAAGAAGAACTAAAGTTTCTTGATGAAAGTGAAAGAGGAGAGTGAAAAAGTTGGCTTAAAGCTCAACATTCAAAAAACTAAGATCATGGCAAAAAGTCCCATCACTTCATGGCAAATAGATAGGGAAACAATGCAAACAGTGAGAGACTTTATATTTTGAGGCCCCAGAATCACTGCAGATGGTGACTGCAGCCATGAAATTAAAAGATGCTTGCTCCTTGAAAGAAAAGCTATGATCAACCTAGACAGCATATTAAAAAGCAGAGACATTACTTTGCCAACAAAAGTCCATCTAGTCAAAGTTATGGCTTTTCCAGTAGTCGTGTATGGATGTGAGAGTTGGGCCATAAAGAAAGCTGAGCGGTGAAGAATTGGCTCTTTTGAACTGTGATGTTGGAGAAGACTCTTGAGAGTCTCTTGGACTGCAAGGAGATCAAACCATTCAGTCTTAAAGTCAGTCCTGAATACTTAATGGAAGGACTGGTGCTGAAGCTGAAACTCCAAAACTTTGGTCACCTGATGCAAAGAAGTGACTCATTGGAAAAGACCCTGATGCTGGGAAAGATTGAAGGCAGGAGGACAGCAGGTGAGAGAGGATGAGATGGTTGGATGGCTCCACCAAGTTGATGGACATGAGTCTGAGCAAGCTTTGGGTGTTGGTGATGGACATGGAGGCCTGGCGTGCTGCATTCCATGGGGTCACAAAGAGTCAGAGATGACTGAATGACTGAACTGAAATACTTTACCAAATCCCATACAGTTTAACCCTTGAAAACAGCCATTCACTGGAGGTTTTCTGAGCTATTCCTTCTTCTTCAACCTGAGTATGATGGCTCAGCTAGTAAAGAACTGCTTGCAAGGCTGGAGACGTAGAAGACTTGAGTTCAATCCCTGGGTTTGGAAGATACCCTGGAGGAGGAATGGCTACCCACTGAAGTATTGGGAAATTCCATGGACCTGGTTACAGGCAAAGAGTCAGGCACAACTGAGCCTCTGAGTATGAGCATGAGTGATGTACAGTTTAGATATAATTTTCTCTTTCCATTGTAGTAAATTATAGCCTAAGATATTTCTCCCTGATGGTCCGGTCGTTAGGGTTGAATCCCTGTTTGAGGAACTAAGATACTTCAAGCCATGTATTGTTCCAAAAAATAAAAACATCTTCCTGTCTAAAGATAGTGTATTTTAACACTATTTCAGGGAACAATGCTATGATTGAAAGGACTAAAATTTAGGGATGGAATTTCAGGCACCTACTCTCTAGTTCAGAATTTCAAAGCAGGTCATGTATAGAAAACATATATCTGGAAGATTATCTTTTCAAGATAAAAAATAGAAAAAAGATGGTTCATTGCTGTTCCATGGCTCTATAATTTGCTTTCTCTCCCCTTGACTGTACCATTTGAAAACTGCCTTTCTGAGCTTCTGCATGGCAGGAATGCTTTACTCTTTACATGCTATCCACTTGTCTCCTGCTCAGTCATCATGAATCTGCTTAAAGATCACTTTCTCAGACAGGTCTGATGTAAAATCCCAGATCAGGTGGATTCCTGCAGCTATATGCTCCTTTTGTAACTGTAATTACTCTGTTAAGTGTGTCTTCCCACCAGGCAGAATGCTACATGGAAACAGAGACCAGAACCACCTTAGTCATTGCTGCATTAGAGTGCCTTACCCATCAAAAAGCATGTGTTCTGGATCAAAATATTTGTTGAATGAAGGAGGGAAAGAAGCAATAAAGGGATGGGGAGGCAAAATAGTTCCTGGTCTTCAAGTGTCTATGAACTAGTCACCATCTTTGAGCTTTTGGCTTCCTATTTCCTACCCTTCAGCCCATTTAATTTCCTCACCTTTTGCCTGTGCTGAGATTCTAAATGAAAGTGTCAGGGGAAATATTCATGAAAGGATGATTGTGTCTTTGGTAATTATTAATAACTGAGGGGTTTTGTGGCAGAAGTCTCAGTGCCCCTCTTGTAGCTGAAGCCTGAGAAAAAAACATTTAATTCTCAGTAACGTCTGTCTAATAAATCAGGCTTCAGTGAAGTTAATTAACCGGAAAGCACATGACTTGGAAAACCCCATTAAACTTCTCCCAAATTAAATGCTGATCCATGTTGACTCTCTGACTTTGCTGTCAATCTTGTGGAATGGGAAAAGCTGGCTGCTGGTGGAATCACCTGGTTACAGTGATAAAGAATATGCTAAAGCAACTTCTCAGACAAATGGGTTATGAACACATGTCAAAGTTTTATTCCAAACATGCCCTAAGGGAAAGAGCTCTTTGGAAGACTGTCTAGGTGATTTTTCTTGCGTAGAAATATTTTATAGTAGAATGGATGTTGAAAAAAAAAATACTGGGGAAGGTGTCTGATTAAAAATAATTACGAAAGAGATGAAAGGTTGTCTTCATCAGTTTTTGGTTGCTATAAAAAAGTAGTGTTGATGAAAAGTTAATTAGTCAATCCAAAAAAGAAATAGCAAATTTTATTCTAGCCAAATTTGAGGATTAGAAGTCAGGAAGAACATCTCAGAAAGCTCTGAGAACTGTTCTGTCAGTTAGAAATTAGTCACAGTTATATAAGGTTTTTTGAGACAGAGGGCTCTATATCAGATGACAGTTTACGTAATCCAGATATAAGCTTTAGTCTGGTAGGTCATGAGATCCATTACAAGATCAAGAAAGAATGCTATCTTTTTAAAGGAGTTGCTTTGTTGATACTAAGAGAATGTTGCTGTTTCTGGTTGAGCAGGTTTTCCTGCTGATGAGGGAGGTATGGTCAATGCTTACTGCAGACACACAGTACATAGTGGGGGAAAGAGGTGGCTCAGTCAAAAAGCAGAGAAGAATTTTTATTGTCTTGCCATAAACTGTGAATGATATTTTATAGTACAATAAGACTGGGTAACTTATAAACAGAAATCTACTTCTCAATGTCTGGAGGTTGAGAAGTTGAAGATCAAGTCACCAGCACACTTAATGTTTAGTGAAGACCTACTTCCAAGTTCAGAAATGCCAATCTTCTCCCGATAATCCTCACATGAGTGGCAGAAAGAAAGAAAGGGGAAATTCCCACATCTCTCACAAGGGCACTAATTCCATTCATGAGGGCTACATTCTTGTGACCTAATTCCCTCCAAAAGACCTTACTCCTTTATATTATCATGCCGCTGCTGTTCAGTCACTAAGTCATGTCCGACTCTTTGCAACCTCATGAACTGCAGCATGCCAGGCATTGAGTACTTCACTGTCTTTCAAAATCTGCTCAAACTCATGTCCTTTGAGTCAGTGATGCCATCTAGTCATCTCACTCTCTGC
Source organism: Madoqua kirkii (assembly GCA_006408675.1). Classification (NCBI taxonomy): domain Eukaryota; kingdom Metazoa; phylum Chordata; class Mammalia; order Artiodactyla; family Bovidae; genus Madoqua; species Madoqua kirkii. Next base: position 14,759 of record SJYC01023089.1, on the reverse strand, counting down.
CATTCCCTTCTCCTTCTGCCCTCAATCTTTTCCAGCATCAGAAGGGTCTTTTAAAATAAGTCAGCTCTTCACATCAGGTGGCCAAATGATTGGAACTTCAGCTTCAGCATCAGTCTTCCAATGAATATTCAGGGCTAATTTCCTTTAGAATTGATTGTTTTGATCTCTTTGCTGTCCAAAGGACTCTCAAGAGTCTTCTCCAGAACCACAGTCTAAAAGCATCAGTTCTTCAGTCTTCAGCCTTCTTTATGGTTCAACTTTCACATCATACTGACTACTGGAAAAACTATAGCTTTGACTACGCACACTTTTGTGGGCAAAGTGATGTCTCTGCTTTTGAATATGATGTCTAGGTTTGTCATAACACTTCTTTCAAAGAGCCAGCATCTTTTAATTTCATGGCTCCAGTCACTATCTGCAGTGATTTTGGAGCCCAAGAAAATAAGATCCATCACTGTTTTCAACTTTTTCCCTTCTATTTGCCATGAAGTGATGGGCTCAGATGCCACAATATTAGTTTTTTAAATAATGAATTTTAAGCCAGCTTTTTCACTCTCCTCTTTCACCTTTATCAAGCGGCTCTTTAGTTCCTCTTCACTTTCTGCCATTAGAGTGGTATCATCTGTAGATCTGAGGTTGTTCATATTTCCCCCAGCAATCTTGATTCCAGCTTGTGCTTAATCCAGCTTGGCATTTCTCATGATGTACTCTGTGTATAAGTTAGATAAGCAGGATGGTAATATACAAACTTGACAAACTCCTTTTCCAATTTTGAACCAGTCTGTCGTTCCACGTCAATACTATCATACTGAGGGTTAAGATGTCAACATATGAATTGGGGGAGATACAAGCATTCATTCTATGTTATTCCATCCCTGGTCCCTCTAAATCCATGCCTTTATCACTGGTAAAATATATTCGTTCTATTGGAACACCTCCAAGACCTTTACTTACTGCGTCATTGATTCTAAAGTCTAAAATCCAAAGTCCCATCAAAATATCTCAAATATATCTAGATATGGCTGAGACTTGAGAGACAATCTACCCTAAGGTAAAATTCCTCTCCAGTTGTGAACCAGTAAAACCAAACTGTTGTATTTCTTCAAAATACAGTTGTGAGAAAGGCATAAGATAAATATTTCCATTCTGAAAGGAAGAAATAAGAAACAAAAAGGGATGGTCTTGATGGTGGTCCCAAGCAAATTCAAAATCTAATAAAACAAACTCCCTGAGATCTTAAAGTCCAGAATATTCCTTTTAGGCTTTGCTTCTTCCCTCCCGTCTCACGGGGTCAGTAGTCCCACCTTCTTCCCCACGAGGGCAGCGCTCCTGGCTTCTGTTTAGACGGCTGATTAGCTCTGTGGCTCATATCTGTACTAGTCTCCTTGTTAAATGGTAGTATGGCCACACCCTTCCTGAGCTCTTCCAAACAATTTTTCTCTCTCTCACTTCTTTGTGTTGTGGGGTTTTTTGTTTTGTTTTGTTTTGTCAGTATGAATAGGCTGAAATTTTTCCAGTCTTTAAGTTTTGATTCCTTTTTGTTCAACAATTCCTTCTTCAATTCATTTCTATCCTCTCACATTTTTCTATCAGCAGTCACAAAGAACCAAGTCGCTTCTTCAACACTTCACTTAGAAGTCTCCTTAGCTAAGTATTCAGTTTCATTACTCTCAAGTTCTACCTTCCACAGAACACTAGAACATGAATACGATTCAGCCACATTCTTTGCCACTTCAAAATAAGGATCACCTTTCTTCCAGTTTCCAAATGTGTTAGTCACTCCATTGTGTCCAGCTCTTTGTGACCCCATGGACTCAGCTCCTCTGTCCATGGAACTCTCCAGGCCAGAATACTGGAGCGAGTAGCCATTCCCTTCTGCAGGGGATCTTTCTTACCCAGGGATCGAACCCAGATCTCCTGCATTGCAACCTGATTCTTTACCACCTGAGACACCACAGAACATGTTTTTTGTTTCCATCTGAGACCTCAACAGAATGGCCTTTACTGTCCCTGTATATTTTCATCAACATTCAAGATTTGGTATTTTTTCTAAGAAGACAGGTTCCCGCTACAGCTCCCCTCTTTCCTTTCTGAGCTCTCATCAGAATTGTTTTTAAAAGTTCCTTCGCATCAATCCTGGTTTTTAGCATACACTTCAAAACTCTCCAGCCTCTACCCATTACCCAGTTCTAAAACTGCTTTCACATTTTTAGGTATCTGTAATAGCATCTTGTTTCTCGGTACTAATTTCTGTCTTAGCCAATTTGGTTTACTATAAATGAAGCACATTCTCCTATCTTCTCCCCATCCTCACTCCAGAGAAAAACAGCAATTATCGTCAGGAAATACCAGAAGTGGCATGGGGTCCAAGATACTCTATTCTGTCTCCCTGAAGCTGGCGATGCTATTCTTTCCTTTCAAGTATGCAAAAGAGCTAGGTTCTATGGGAAATGCAGAGAAAACCGATGCAGGCAGATTTAAAACATTACCCAATACTACAAGGCTATTTAGGGGTAAATCTAGTTTTGAACTCTAGTTGTTCATCCTTTGCCCACACACTACAATTTTATTAAACAGGAAAACTATGATAGATGATTCAGGACATAGAGAAGGCAGAGGGCAAGACGGAACTGGAACAGGAAACAATCAATTTTCTGAAAAGCACAGATGTGTTGATCAATTTCACTGTCACAGTCACTTTATAGAGTAAGACAAAAGCTGTATCAAATATTTAATAGGAGTCAGGCATTGTGCTGAATGTTTCACCAAGATTTTTTTTTTCAATTCTCTAATTCCACTGAGAGATGAAGACTATAAATTCCCCCATTGTACAGATGATAAACAGAAGCTAAACTTGGCTGCATATTGAAATTGCCTGAGGAAAGAGGGGTTAGAAGTATTGATCTCTAAATGGTACTCACAGAATTTTTTATTTAAGTGATAGGGGATTAGGATTATCCATGACTTTTTTTAAATCTTCCTAGATGATTATAAAATACAGCACAGTCTGAAAGCCACTAAATTCAGTTACTAGCCCAAGGCCAACCATATAGAACCAAAATAGGTCAAATTTATGAACCTAGGCAGCACAACTAAGTGCTCACATCTTAACACTCTAGTGTTCTGGCTTTACCTGTGTGTATAACATGACATCTCATACTCACAACAATCAGAAAAATAGGCAGATTTATCCCTATTTTACAGATAAAACACCTGAGGAAAAAGAAGTTAACTTATCAAAGACATCACAATTCAGTGACAAGAGTTTGGATTTGGACTCAAGACTTTCTGGTTTCAAAGCCATGGGTGGCTGTGCTTTATCTATCTGCTAGCACCTCTAGAACCTGTACACAATAAAAAGGTGGAAACAAATAACTTGCTCATTATGAGAAGCCGGTAATTTTACCTCTCTGGTGCAATACAAGAAGAAGTAAGTTCCTGTTGCAATGTGTTTTCTCAGACACACATGCAGAGGGATACATAATATTGATACAGAGTTAAAAGATTTTTCACCTTATACAAAATCAGAAAGATGTTGCTTAGGTTAATTTCTGCAGACTGGCCTGATGATCTGGATTTCATTTACAACATTATTTCTGTGGGAAAATATCAAACCCACAAATGAACTTCTGGGTGACAGCTACAAGGTGGAGGATTGTCTGCATTATATAAACAACAGATGTTAATATTATAACTGCTAATTTGTGTGTACACAGACAAATGTAAAATGTAAATACAAACCTAATGCATCTTTTTAGAAATATCAGATGACTTCATCTATTTTTTTTTATCTTCAGAGGCAGACAGGAGGACTTTAAAGTCTGTACTACAGCATTAAAATTTGTTTCTTTTAGTTATGTTTCTCTGCACCAAGCAGCTAGCATCTGTCATAGGAGCCACATATGGTGGTTAGTGAAGTGTTGAAGAATTATAGCAGGGAACAACCACCTGATGCAATTAGTCATCAATCGTTTACAATGCACTGGGTTTTGCTTTGACTGCCAGGGCCTTTGCACTGACTAGATAAACCACAGATGGTGCCCATTGAGGCACAAAATGAAGATTGTCTTGATCTTCCCTCTCAACTGCACACTTTCTCTCCTTTCATTTTCTTACTTTTTTTTTTCTTTTTTTGATGTGGACAATTGTTAAAGTCTTTATTGAACTTATTACAGTATTGTTTCTGTTTCATATTTTTAGTTTTTGGGCTTCAAGGCATGAGGGATCTTAGCTCCCCAACCAGGGATTGAACCTGCACCCCCTGCTTTGGAAGACAAAATCTTAACCCCGACTGACAGGGAAGTCCATCTCTCCCCTTCTTGCAATATACAGTCACCTCAGTCTTTTCCAATCTTCCAGAGTCATTTTTTCTTCTCTTGTGCCATAAAGCCCTTCATCCTATCCATATCCTGTATGTATCTTTAATTTCTTTGAGTGGAGGATCAGTGTAAACATCAGGTTTCCCTAGAGCTTTTCCAAAGGCTGCCATGTGGAATTTCACCTTCAAGTTCCCCACATCCCTCAGCACAGTAGATTATGGCTATGCTTTCCTGCTCACCGGAGGCCATCTTGCATTCCTCCAAAAATGCAGAAATGCCTGCTCTCTGCTAAGATGTCAGCAGGCACTGGACATGTAGGGAAGTAACCTAGATGTTCCTTGTCTGGCAAGGGATAAAAACACGTAAAGAAGTTTATTATAATAGGGTTGGATTAGAATTTTTAATATTTTATTTATTTGAAATATATCATATATTTATATGCTACAAAAGTTTAAAAAAAAATGTAAAACAGTGAAAATTCTGCCTTTTCTTTCTCTCTGGTTATTCAGCTCCCCTCTCCAGAGGCAACCAATGCTAACAATTGTTAAATACCCTCCCAAGGATATTTCATGAATACATAAACAAATTTATAAGCAAATACTGTTTTAAAAGTTAACATCAGTGTTATGGAAACCAAACAAGATTTTGCAGCCCGTTTTTTCATTTTATTCTGACATTTTGTGTATCACTTGGTCAGTACACAATGAACTTTCTCATTTGCTTTTAAACTTGAATATGTACCATCTCATCATACAGATATACAATAATTTACATATCCAAAACTCATTTGCAGAGTATTTTGGTAGCTCTTAATGTTTTGCCATTATAAACAATGTAACAGCAAATAATAACCTCATACATATATCACGCATGTGTGTGTGTGCATGTGTTCAGGTAATTGATCTTATCTGAACTGCACCGGAAAGTATAAGAATGCCTATTCTCTCACACCCTTACCAACATGTTAATGAACTTTTGATCTTTTTCAATTTTATATGGGAAAAGACATCCAAGTATCTCAATTTAATTTGCATTTCTGATTATTAGTGAGATGAAGATGTTTTAACATTGAAGAAATATTTCAATTTCCTTTTCCCTGTTTCCTGTTATATATTTGTTACAAATGTTTCTATCCGGTTGTTGTTTCTTACCAATTTGAAGGAAGGAACACTATAAATTGTCTTCCCAGGTGGTTCATGGGGTCACAAAGAGTCGAACACAACTGAGCAAATGAGTATCACACATTATAAATCAAGGATATTAACTGTACATGAAGTGAGTTGCACATGTTTTTTACCCTCAGTTAATAATTTGCCTTTTGAATTTGCCTTGTAGAAATTGGGGGGCTTTATAAAACTAAATTTATCAGTTTCAGAATGGGTGAGAACTTTCAGATTGAGACATAAAACACAGAAGTCTTAGCTAAACTTTTGAAAATATATCTGGCTTGAGAGAAGAGAAATTATGGCTTGCTTTTTTGTTTGTTTCATTTCTATATTCACATTACATATATTAATAACACAGAGATATATGCCCAAACTAATTAAACTACTTTAAGAAGCAGCCAGCAGAGACTTGTTCCAGTTACTAAAGCTGCAAAACAAATTATCCCAAAACTCAATGCACAAAACCGCCACTTTTTATGCTCTCCGATGCCATGAGTTAGGAATTCAGCAGGACATAATAGGAAGGGATTATCTCTGCTCTAGGATGTCTGAAGTCTGTTGCAATCTCAAAGCTGGAGGCAGAAATTGCATTACAAAAGTTCAGCCAAACACATTGGCTGGAGTTGTTGCCTGAAAATTTCTTCGTATGCTTCCTCATAATAGGGGTCAGGGTCACAGAAGAGTAAGTATCAGAGAAAAGAAGAGTCACAGAAAAGGAGAGCCAGACTGAAGCTGTATCGTAAGACACAAAGCATCACTTCTGCTGTACTCTGTTGGTCAGAGCAGTTACATGTCTGCCCGGGTCTGAAGGGAGAGAAAATAGACTCAGCCTCTTGATAGGATGCAACAAGGTTCAGGAAGAGTGTGTGTGACTAGAATACTGCTTTGACTTCTTTGAAAAGCACTGTCTATTCTACTGTTCAGGAATGTGCCTGGTAGATCTTCAGTCCAAAGAAGACACCAGTCTCACTCAGTCTAACAGGGTGGACTCACTTGTGGAACCCACTGGAGCAGAGGATCGCTCCTGGCTTTCCTGTTTCAACAGCTAAAGAATTATCCCTGCATCAAGCTCCAGGGCAGGCTCCTGCGTCACTTCTCATGAGTGGGTCTGGTTAATGAGTTAGTTTCTCCATCAGCCACCCCAGGTAAAACTGGTAGAAACAAGAAATCTTCAACTCTTATTTATCTGTGTGTGTGTTTAGTTGCTCAGTCATGTCTGACTCTTTGCAACCCCATGGAGTGTAGCCCGCCAGGCTCCTCTGTCCGTGAGGATTCTCCAGGCAAGAATACTGCAATGGGTTGCCATGCCCTCCTCCAGGGATATTTACAACATAATGTAACTTAAAATAAAATGTTGAGTGATAGATTTCAATTTCTATAAAATTTCAGTAAAACTGGTGCTGGTACCAGCTTTATTTTATCCTGACATTGCAGTATCTGATCAATTAAATAAAAAATCCTATAAAATCCAGCAGTTTGAATGAATTTAATACTCATCTAGAAGCACATCTTTTCTTCTCATTGTCTTCTGTTGGTGAGTTTTGTATTTATTATATTTTTTATCAAATAATGGGGAAGACAAGATGAAAAAATCCTATCAGTTCATTTGATTATGCCTTAGGTACTCTGGTATAATTGGTGTTATTTTTTTTTTAAGCTTTTAACCAAAGGTAGAGTGTGTGGACTATCTCTTGGCTTCAATTATCCATACTGGTGGTTTTGTTGTTGTTTTATCTTGATTAAGCATCACTGATGCTTAATTTTAAAAAAAATGTTGTATAAAGACTTAATTATTTCATTTGAAATATATCTTAGTCAGATTAGTCAATAAATGCAGCATTTCTTTTGCTTGAAATCCATAGGAATATTTTAATTAGAAAGCAAACCAAAAAATGAAGCTGCGGATTTATCCCTATGGCTTTTCACTCAAAGGCATTAAGAGCACATTAAATATGAAAGCAGAAATTGCACATATCTTAACGTTGAATAGCTAAGATATAAAGTCTATTTAAACTCGAATGGACCAAATTGAGATGTGGCATGAAGACAAAGAACTACAAGGACAATCCTCTTGATTGAAAAAAGGGACATCTAGATGGAGTAACAGAAGGACTCAAGGGACAACAACAGTCTATTGATTTGCTTTAGAAATTGACAGAAGTAGTCAGCTGATGGGATCTCCCAGATAGCTCAGGGGTAAAGAATCCCTGCTGAACAGGAGACTCAGGGTCTTCCCTGGGTTGAGAAGATCCCCTGGAGAAGGAAATGGCTACCCACTCTAGTATTCTTACCTGGGAAATCCCATGGACAAAGGAACTTGACTGGATACAGTCCATGGGGTTGCAAAGAGTCACAACTGAAACACAACTGAAACAACTGAACAACAATCACAAAGTAAACAGATAGGATAGAGAAGCAAGGAATTCAGATCACAGAACTATGACAATCACTGTAGATAACGTGAGTAATTCAGCAGGTATCAAAGTACTAAATGATATAAGCCAGACCTCATGTCTCAAAGGGTGACCAACAACTCTCAGACAGGTTCAGTTCAGTAAGTTAATTCAGTCCTTCAGTCACGTCTCTTTGCCACCCCATGAATCACAGCACACCAGGCCTCCCTGTTCATCACCATCTCCCAGAGTTCACTCAAACTCACGTCCATCGAGTCAGTGATGCCATCCAGCCATCTCATCCTCTGTCATCCCCTTTTCCTCCTGCCCCCAATCCATCCCAGCATCAGAGTCTTTTCCAATGAGTCAAATCTTCACATGAGATGGCCAAAGTACTGGAGTTTCAGCTTCAGCATCATTCCTTCCAAAGAACACATAGGACTGACCTCCTTTAGGATGGATTGGTTGGATCTCCTTGCAGTCTAAGGGACTCTCAACAGTCTTCTCCAACACCACAGTTCAAAAGCATCAATTCTTCGGTGATCAGCTTTCTTCACAGTCCAACTCTCACATCCACATATAACCACTGGAAAAACCATAGCCTCGACTAGACAGAGTTTTGTTGGCAAAGTAATGTCTCTGCTTTTGAATATGCTATTTAGGTTGGTCATTACTTTCCTTCCAAGGAGTAAGCATCTTCTAATTTCATGGCTGCAGTCACCATCTGCAGTGATTTTAGAGTCCAAAAAAATAAAATCTGACACTGTTTCCACTGTTTCCCCATCTATTTGCCATGAAGTGATGGACTGGATGCCATGATCTTTGTTTTCTGAATGTTGAGCTTTAAGCCAACTTTTTCAGTCCCCTCTTTCACTTTCATCAAAAGGCTCTTTAGTTCCTCCTCACTTTCTGCCATAAGGGCAGTGTCATCTGCATATCCGAGGTTACTGATATTTCTCCCAGCAATCTTCATTCCAGCTTGTGCTTCTTCCAGTTCAGCATTTCTCATGATGTACTCTGCATATAAGTTAAATAAGCAGGGTGACAATATACAGCCTTGACGTACTCCTTTTCCTATTTGGACCAGTCTGTTGTTCCATGTCCAATTCTAACTGTTGCTTCCTGACCTACATATAAGTTTCTCAAGAGGCAGGTCAGGTGGTCTGGTAATCCCATCTCCTTCAGAACGTTCCAGTTTATTGTGATCCACATAGTCAAAGGCTTTGGCATAGTCAATAAGGCAGAAATAGATGATTTTCTGGAACTCTCTTGCTTTTTAGATGATCCAGCAGATGTTGGCAATTTGATCTCTGGTTCCTCTTCCTTTTCTAAAACGACCATGAACATCTGGAAGTTCACAGTTCACATGTTGCTAAAGCCTGGCTTGGAGAATTTTGAGCATTACTTCACTTCGTGTGAGATGAGTGCAATTGTGCAGTAGTTTGAGCATTCTTTGGCATTGCTTTTCTTTGCAATTGGAATGAAAACTGACCTTTTCCAGTCCCGGGGCCACTGCTGAGTTTTCCAAATTTGCTGGCATATTGAGTATGGTACTTTCACAGCATCATCTTTTAAGACTTGAAATTGCTCAACTGGAATTCCATCACCTCCATTAGCTTCATTCATAGTATAGTAAAGCTCATTTTTACTCTGATGTACACCTTACTCCTTTGCAGATTGACTTAAAAACTTGTAAAGATACAGAGATACAGAACTGTCTGAATTGGAGAAATGATTCAACAAATGTGATGAAAAGACAGATTCCAAGGAAGGGGCAGCAGCATGGTTGTAAAAGACTTAACAGAAAGAATGGTCCTGACCTCAAATGCACCCGTTATTTCTCTCCAGTATATCGTCATATCAAGTCTTCCCCAAAGATTATACTTTTCTTATTTTCTTTCAGTATTTCAGTGACCGCTGGAAGTGTAAGTAGGGCATGACTCTGACTGGGCTGTCACTATGGCCTTGGCATGCAGCCAGTACATAATGTTTCACTGCAGTTTCTGGGTAACGATTGGGGATAACTGGAGCCATCCTCCCAGGAGCCAGAGCACCTGGACATCTGATTTTACATTCTGTGCTCTTTTCATAACAAAAGAGACCATTGCAAACCCTTCATGCTGCCCTGGGCATGTATTAAATCTATTGGAAGACTTAATTATAGCCTTTTACACTGATTTTGTGCCCTACATAATCTAAATCAATGTTTCGGTTTTATTTTAAGTTTATATTTGGCTCTTATCTTCAGAATTATTTTGCTCCCCCTCTCAAAGTATTTTTTCCCATCTGCAAAAAAATTTACCAGTAATTTCAGATTGTCTTCTTATATAAATGAACACATAGGGAAAAATTTCTCTCTCTCTTTACATATATATTTCATACATTATTTGAGTAGCATGCAATGCTTTGCTGGGCCTAACATAATTCTAGTCTTCATTTTATGTTTTATAGAGCAGACAAATGCAAAATGATAATGATTCATGCATGCATGCTAAGTTGCTTCAGTTGTATCTCTTTGTGACCCTTTGGACCATGGTTCCCCAGGCTCCCCTGCCCATGGAATTCTCCAGGCAAGAATACTGGAGTGATTTGCCATGCCCTCCCCAGGGGATCTTCCCTATCCAGGGTTCGAACTGGTGTCTTTTACATTCCCTGCATTGGCAAATGGGTTCTTTATACCATTAGTACTGCCTGAGAGGCCCAAAATAATGACAGTACACATCTGTTAAGGATGTATTATACACCAGTCACTATTTAGGACATATATATACATCAATATATGCATATAAAATGACTTATGTATGAATAATATTGCATTTAAGTCTTACAAGAACCCTACAACACATAAGTCTCATTGTAAGTACTATTTAAAAAATCCTCGTTTTATAGAAGAAGACCTGGAGGTTCAAAAAGATAAAGTCGCCTGGTCAAGATCACACAGTTGGCTAAATCACAAAGCTTTTCATCTTAAAATTGAGATGAACCACTTATGATGGAAAGAAAGCAACGTCAGGTGGGAGCGCCTGAAGAACAACTGCACAGAGATAGACGGGACCTGATGAAGGGACTGGAAGTGCTTGCCCACTGGATCTCAGAATCCCTGTGGACACATGTCTACTAGCCGTGCATACCAAGGGGAAGAGCAGGGAGAGGTGCCTCTACTGGGAGGTGTGTTTATCACTGACACAGTATCCACTGGCCTGTGCAGGGTGACTAAGAGCGCTCTGGGATTTAGGCAGGTATATTTTTGTTTTTAGGTTCTTTATAGACAGCACACTCCTTTATCGTCCGCACAGGGTAGACAGCCTTATGCCCTCAATTGTTTGTGCCACAGCCCTGCTGCTTCCTGCCTCTTGCTCCCAGCCTCCCTCCTAAAAGGTGGAGTTTATTTGTGCTTGTCTGTCCCTCTCTAGTCATGTATGTTGGGTGAGTGTGAGGAAGATAACTGTCCCATCGATTCCCTGGTGTTCACCTTCAGAGAACTTGGCCCGAGGAGCTGTGCCCTGCCAGGGTCCAGCACCAGTGGATCCAGGGTAATTCGAAGGGGAGACGGAGTAGGCGTCCTAGAAAAAAACTTATTTAATTACAGATATAGAGAGAGATTAGAAACGGATAGTGTAGTAGGAAAATTAGTGAGGAAAAAGATGCTGAATAACTTGGTTTATGTGGAATACCAATCACCACCTAAGTAGGCCACAGTCGTCTTTCCATTCTCCCAAAGGAGAGGAGGCACTGAGGCCTCCCCAGTCCAATCTTAGAAGCCCAGGCAGAATTAGCAGGCTTGGTGAGTACCCACATTCCAAATGGGAATTCAGCCAGAAAAATGGGGAGCAAGAAAGAAACGACACGGGGGAATCAGTCTTTTCAGAAACTGATCCGATTTCTTTATTTTTCAAGTTTGTTTATATACATTTTGTTATACATAGGGATGAATACAGAGTCACGTGGGGGTCAGCAGACCTGACTCTTGTCACAATCAGGTGCTTCATATAAAATTATACAAAGGTCTTATGGATTTTCCATCATCTTCTGGCCATGAGGCCTGCTGACATTTTATGGTCCTCTCTGATAACGGTCAGTTAACCAGAAAACTTGGTTTTTCCAGGGATAATTTTTTTCTTAAACCAGGTGCTACCCTCCAAATAAAGTTGCATTCCTATAGAGTGATGGTGTAGTGGATTACAATCAAGAAAGGAATTTACTTAACCTAAGGTTAACATGATTAGTCTTAAAGGTTAATACTTATTTCTCCTATATGCTAGTTATTTTCATTATAAGGGCAGGGAATATGGAGATTTAGCAGCAAACATCAGCCCAACAAATGAAAACCTTTCACCAATGTTCCCTTTAAGATCTATTTAGTCTTAAGATAGTGATAAAGTTACATTTTTGCATAGCAAGGACACAGTGATTTATAACAAAGTATAGTGAACTGTAACAAAAGAAAATTCATTAACTCAAAAAGTCTAGTATTGCTAACCTCAAAAACTACTATATTTACTTTTCTATATTCCAAATACATTGATTAACATATTCTCAGGTGCCTAAGGATATGGAGGCCTGGCTGCAATCATTGACTCAACAATGAGAAAAGCCCTATGCTAATTAAGACTTTCAAAATACTTCATACTCTCTGTGCTGTTTATGGTTGAGAGGTTGTCACACAAGCTAGTCTGTCAGCAGAGAAGTTTGACCTGAGACACACTTGTCACACCCAGGGCAGGGAATTAGCAGTAATTATTGGCATGACAAATGAAAAAAACTCTTCATCAATATAATTTCTAATCAACCCACTATACTATACTATACTATACTATACTATACTGTACTGTACTGTACTATACTATACTATACTATACTATACTATACTATACTATACTAATAATCTTCTAACTTTTCAAAAGAGTCTGTATTTAGAAAGTTTTAAAGCATCCCATGCCTCTCATGGTTGAGAGGCTGTAAACAATTGCATGTGGCTGGATGAACTTGATCAGGCAGGCCAGAGAAACTTCAGAGCTGTTTGTAAGTTGAAACACTGTTGTCACGCCCAGGAATTTTTATTAACTGGAGCTGCGAGTTAACTCCTTCTCCGAGAGAAATGGTTATGGGGGAGAGCCCCCCGTAAAGTCAGAGGTGTAGGTGAGAGCATAAAACAGACTCTGGTTTTGGGGGTAGATGCTCGGGAACAGGGGGTTTCCTGAGGCTTGATCACACCTTTGCATATGCCAAGCCACCTTCCTCATGACCTTTGCCATGGGCGGAGTTCCTCACACTGGCTCCCCGTAGTGCCCCAGCCAAGGTACCTGAGGAGCATCATCTGTGCTATGACCTGATGTGGAGGCCTGAATATGGGACTTGAGCCTGATACAGGTGCCCTAAAGGGATGAGGCCCTTGGAAGTTCTGCAAGGGAGAAGTATATATTTAATGAGGGATAAACGTGGCTTCCTAATAGGACAAAATGGGCTTGTGGTGTGTCTGCTCTGGTGTTCATTCTCTCTCTGATTCCCTTCTGCTTGCATCTTGACAGACCCTCTTTTCACTCATTCAAATGTGCTTGAAGCAATATTAGGCTGGTTCCATCTCTTTGTTTTGAGATAGCCACGCAGAGTGTTTCGTATTCTTGCGATCTCTGAATTGCTATGTAAAAAATTCAATTATCATAACAGAAATTGGTGCAGAGGTAGAAGGAAGAGGTCCTAAGATAACAGTGAGAAACAGAGAAAGAGAGAGAGCCCAGTCTTCTCAGCTGAGCCTTGTCTCCAGCTGGCTCACCAACTAAATGCAACCCAGGTAAGACCAACAACCAACCCCAGCCCAGATTGCAGATGGCTGAGCAAGTAAGATGGTTATTGTTTTAGGCCAACAACTTTTGGGTAGTTTTTACACAGCAAATAGACAACTGAAATACCAGTAAATAGTATATGTTTAATATATTTTGGTTGGTATACTTGACAGAAATGATAATGCCAGTATGCTAATCTTCAAGACACTTCAACCCCAAGGTAAGAGACAGACTAATAAATTCATGATTAAGCAAGAGTAAGGTGGGTAAATAAAGTTGTTAACACAATAAAGTTGTTAACCTTGCACAAATGAAACTATATGAACACCTTAGCCCAAGCTACATAGTGAAATCAGTCAGACTTCTAGAAGAGATGATAAATTAACAAAATTCTGAAAGGGAAGTAGGAGTTTATCATGGAAAAAAAAATAAATTAAGAGCCTTTCTCTGTGTCTCCAGCACATCTAGACCATCCCTTGTTCATAAATGGAGAATGGAGAAATTAATGGATAAATTTGAAAGTCATCAGCATAAACACAGAAAGTAAAGTGATTAAGACTGTGGAAGGAAAGAAGCTAAGAGTACTTCTTCCTGAACATATTAGGCTCCAACCTTCAACTGTGTAAGATTTTAGCCAAATCAATGTTTCCTTCCCACCATTCTGTTAACAAAGTATAGATTGTAGTCATTCTCTACACACTAACTGCACTAGTGAACACTGCTATGTTCTGTTTTATGATGCTAGAATCTCTCAGAGGGAATCATGGAGTTATCACTGCTGACCTTCAAGAGCTTATTTTCTGAAAGGATTTTAAAATCAGAGTCATGAATCACAGATACACTCTTGACCTTTATATTTCATGTTAGTACTGGATCGTTGGGCTTCCCAGGTGGCTCAGTGGTAAACAATCTGCCTGCCAATGCAGGAGATCCAGGTTCGATCCCTGGGTCGGAATATCCTCTGGAGGAGGAAATGACAACCTGCTCCAGTATTCTTGCCTGGAAAAATCACATGGGCAGAGAAACCTGGCAGGATGTAGTCCACTGGGTGAGAAAAGAATTGGACATGACTGAGCAACCCAAGCATGAGCATGCATG
>SJYC01023087.1:0-21506 GCA_006408675.1 Madoqua kirkii | reverse complement strand
TATTACACAAAGGCAATACAAATTTTTAATAAAAAGTAAATTTATTGAAGACAAAATAATGTATTTTTATACTTTGGTGATTTTCATATAAAACCTAAATATTTTTTAAACAATTATTGATTAAATTATAACTTTACTCTTTGGTATTGTCATTTATAAGTGTCGAATATGCAATATGGGCTTCCCTGGTGGCTCAGTGATAAAGAACCCGCCTGCCAATGCAGGAGACGTGGATTCTATCATTGCATCTGGAAGATCCCTTGAAGAAAGAAATGGCAACCCACTCTAGTATTCTTGCCTAGGACAGAGGAGCCTGGCAGGCTGCAGTCCTCGGGGTGAGTTGCAAAAGAGTCCGACATGACTTAGCAACTAAACAACAGACAACAATATACAACATGTCCAATTCTTTGAAGTTGTGACTTCAAATGTACTACTTAGAAGGATTTAAGAGTAGATAAGCTGGTTGTATCTAAGGTCTTGCAGCTCAAAGTTCTTGTCAATAAGCATCGACAGCAGCATCTGAGAGTTTGGTGAAAATACAAAATCTCATGCCCCTTCTCAGATCTACTGTATCAGAATCTACATTTTAACAAGATTCCCAAGGGATTCACATTCACAGTGAAGATTAAAAAGCACTGCTCCAGAGGACTCATCTTTTGCTTATGCCTTGTAACAATTTTTTTTTTTTTACTTTTTATTTTGTATTGGGGTATAGCCAATTAGCAATGTAGTGATAGTTTCAGGTGAACAAGTAAGGGCCACAGCCATACATATACATGAATCCATTCTCCCTCAAACTCCCTTCCCCTCCAATCTTCCACACAATATTGAGCAGAGCTCCGTGTGCTGAACAGTAAGCTCTTGATGGTTATTTTAAATATAGCAGTGTTGCTTATGGAAAGCCTAGAAAGGTCGGGGCAGAGAAGACTGAATAAGGATTAGGAGGGCTAAAGCATTTGACTCGTCTCCATATTACCTTTCTAGGGGTCATGGCTTCAATCATTTCCTTTATATGAAATCACCGTAGAACAGATAAGATCACAGGAGATCACAAATCTAAGTATATAACTCTACTTGTATTCAGATAGAAAACAGCATGATCCTCTATGAGTTTGACCCTTGAATTGAAAGTGGCTATTAAAAGATATGCCACACATGAAATATGTTGTTTGTACAAACATTTATTTATTCACATTTAAATGAAAGGTCAGGAAGTAAAAGGCAGGGTGAAATGAAATGTAGTCAGAGTGAAATAAAGGTTAACAGGCTACAAAATGGAAAAAAAAATGCACGTGCCAGTAGTGCTATTTTCTGAGTGAATTTAAAATATAAAATATATTGGAATAAAATAAAAACCAAGGACACTTTAGCAATAGTGATTGACACTGTCATTTCACTCGTTTATTTTTTCCTATCGATTTATGTCCCACCATATTTTAAAAATGTAAAATAACACTGCCTGTCAAATTGTAGACAGTGAAAGCTTTTGAAATAAATGCAAATCTTTTTTTGAGTAGGGAAACTTCCATTTCCTGTAATATTACAGATTAGATATTCCAAAAACCCTTCTCTGCAAAGCAAATAGAAATGCCGAGTAAAATAAAACATATGAACTTTTGAATTCAAAGCTGTACTAACAAGTTTTAAATAAAATCCCCAGGATCCTAAAGCAAAGAGGTCATTGAAAACCAAAGTGGTGGGCACAAGAGTGACACTCTGCAGCCTTGGGAAAAATGCTGATATTGATAACATCGAGTGTCAGGTTTTAAGGCTCTTAGGGTAGTGACATCTGTGCAAAATGAAGCCTTGAACTGATATCTCACACAAAGTTAGGACATACAAAATCCTACAGCCTCAGGGCAAGGATCAACTTTAAAAATACATGCACCATCATAAGGAAGAAAGGATGAAGTTCACACCTTGGTACTCGAGCTCTGGGTAGAAAACTTAATCTTCTGTAAGTTGACACCAGTGATAAAGAACTCACCTGAGGATGCAGGAGACTTAAGAGATGTAGACTGGATCCCTGGGTTGGGAAGATCCCCAGAGAAGGAAATGGCAACCCACTCTAGCATTCTTGCCTGGAGAATCCCATGGACAGAGCAGCCTGGAGGGCTACAATCCATAGGGTCTCAAGAGTGAGACACGACTGAAGCTACTTAGCACAAGCACACAAGAATTTATGTCACATGTTGTCAGAGTTCAGTTCCATCCACCTGTGTTGCTGAGACATTAAAAATTAAATGCTGCATTCTTAGGGAAATGATACTCCTAGAGTTTCTGGCCAAAGCAAACTAATATTCTCTCTTGATATGTTATCCTTCAACACAGGCCACATGAGACTCCCACGCATAAAGCCTTCTGATGATAAAAGAGTCAGCAAACAAAAAAGCAGAAATATCAGATATAGATGATAAAAGAAGTATGTTTAAAATAATGAGAAATAAACAAGGAAAATAAGTCATGATGAAAAGGAATAAGTAGAGAATTGAATAGAATATCTCAAAATTAAAAATACAGTTTTTGAAATATAAAAGAAAAATTTCATCAGGTGAATTTAAATATTAGATCAGATATAGACAACAATATAATTAATGACCTGAAGAGAGTGTTGTAGGCACGCATTCTGGGAAAGAAACTCATTCAGAAGGACGATGCAGATAGTGGAGTGTAGTTTATTACACTGGCAAGCCCAAGGCAGAGTCTCCTCTTAGCCAAGGACCCTGGCCAGTTTTTGTGAAAACCTTACATACCCTAAGTGTACCTGCCCAAACCCACCTCCTCAAATACCCTGAAACTAGTCTGAACAAAGGAAAAGAAAGATACAATCAGAGTTAACCCATGATTCATGTGCCTTACACCTAGGTAGTTAACAGTGGACAATTATCAATAGGCCTGTGGTCATACCCCAATAAGCATAATAGAATGTATGACTCCATTTGGTTACACAGATAATTAGGGTATTCTTTTAGGTGATGGAGAGTCTAAGTATGAGCCCTGGGGCTCTTCCTTCCAGGGGCCTGGTTTTCCAGTTGGTGTGTCATTTCCATACATACTGGGTATATAGCTCAAAGTCCACACTGTGGCCCACGCTGAAGTCCTGCTTTCAAGATAGAGCCTGTTCTGTCATTTCCTCTTTCAAAAGTATTCAGAATGCACCCTCAAAATATAAAATGAAGAGAAAGAAATTAAGCAGTCTCACATACACCTGATACATCTGTCAAAGGACAAGAACAGAGAGAATGGAGAAAAGACAATATTCTTAAAAATAATGACTGAGAAATTTCTAGAATTGATGAAAGACTTTTTTTTAATTATAGATTCTCAACAAGGGTGTAAATAAAAATAAATCCACACCTATAAAAATTTGGGGGGCTTCCAGGGTAGCTAGTGGTAAAGAATCCTCATGCCGGTGCAGGAGACAAGAGAGACGTGGGTTTGATCCCTGGGTCAAGAAGATCTCCTGGAGAAGGCAATGGCAAACCACTCCAGTTTTGCCCAGAGAATCCCATGAACAGAGGAGCCTGGCAGGCTATAGTTCATGGGGTTACATAGAATCAGACATGACTGAAGCAACTTAGTATGCACACACACTTTGTAATATAATTATAGAATTTAAAATTATAGACAATACATTAAAGCAAGAATTCAGATTGCTATAAAAGGACAATAATAAAACAGCAGACTTTTAAAAATGGAACAGTATCTGAAGGAAAAGAGCAGCAAACTAATACTATAAAATATCATCAAGAGTGAAGACAAAGTAAATTCAGATAACCAAACACTGAGTTTACAGCTTCTTTTTTACAAAGGCTGTAGTATGGAGAAAGAGGAAACATTAACCTAAAGAATGAAGTAAACAACGGCACTAAATTACCAAACAATCAAGCACATAAGAGGAAGATGGTAATCTGTGTTAAGCATTTTAAAGTCTCTGTATTATTCTACAGAAAAGTAAAGATACTACTCTTTAAATTGCTTAAACTTCAAACTGATTAAATCAAGCCTGTCATATTAGAATGTTACAGTAAATCAGTTAAACAAAATAGGGAGAATTATGGCAATCAAATCCGTAGAAAGGAAAAATCAGAATAAGGGAAACTTGAGTAATAGAAAACACATAAGAAAATAGAGGGGGGAAAGATGCAAACAAAAAGAGAAATTAGAAAAGTTCAACATGATAGAAAAATGATCCTTAATTCTGGATATAAAAGTTTGACGATATAAAATTTAACCATCATTCACCCCTACCCCCATACATATCTGAGACAGAGTTTGAGCTCGTAGGTGGCACCTTACCTAACATTCCACCCAGCCCTGTCTTAGAATTGTTTTGACTGCAAGCGATATTTGCCACCTCTCAATAATTTAAAGAAAATCACGTTTTATTGGAACAAGATGACTTAAACTTACAGATAAAAAGTATAAGAGCTAAAATATCTGCTATCAGGAAGGAAACTCAGTCTGAGAACATTCACTTTCTTTAGAGCTGCACAATCAGAATGAATGCCCGCCATTCTCGCTCAGACTTCAAATGACCAGTCTGATTATTCAAAGTGGGGATGCATTGGGCTGAAGGCAGAGAACAGACAATTTGATGACCAGATGCACTAAGAAAACAAGAAATCAGCAAAGCAGGAGCAGTGGGTAGGGTTCACCAAAGGAAAATCAAGGTTTCATAACTAATGGAAGGAAAAAGAGAGCCTAAGCTGCGGGGTGGGGCAGGATGGCCAGAGGTAACAGCTGAATGTTTGTCCAAGTGTAGTAAATATTATTGCATGATATTTGACTTGAGGTGGTATACATTTCTTGAATAGTTATTAAATTCTTTCTCTTTCTGTTTAAGCATTCAGATCAGTAATCACAAATCAAGTGACTGCTGGCATCGTACAACTCAAGGAAACTCAAGGAAACACATAAACAATATTAAATATGACGATAAACAGCAGCTGACTTTCAGTATCAAGATAAAGTCTGAAATGCTGAAGGTAATGGAAAACTGGAGAGCTCCTGACTCAGCCCAAGGAAGGAGTGGCTACTCAGCTCAAGCTCTTTGCTGCCATGCAGAAATGCAGACCAATGAAGCCAAATCTTTTTCAAGAAAAATCAAGAATCAGGAATGTATGCAAAATAAACAGATTTTTAGATTTGACAATTGAATCTTTTTTTTTAATATTGTGTGAATCAACAGAAAGCAGATCAATCAAACAGAAACAACCATTCTGCTTATTCACAACCATGGATTATGGCTTATGGATCAGAGACTTAGGGACGAACTGTCCGTGCAAGTTAATGGGAAGGAGTTGGGAGAGTCTGTGCATCCACTTCCCTTCTCTCATCTGTTGGGCTATCATAAACTATGCATTTTATTTTTATCTAGATTAAATGCCTTACATATATTGAACACACACACACACACACACACACACACATATATATACACATACACACTACTGTGCTTGCATTAACCAGTTATCTTTTAGAGAACTTAAAAATAAAAGTATATCTGTTATTTGTACATTTATGTGTAGCATTTATGGAACAGCATATTTTTTTTTAAACTATATCTTTTTTATGTAAGTTTTAGGTTCACAGTGAAATGAAAACAGAAATCACAGATTCCCACATGTTCTCCCCTCAACGCCCCAGCACACACACACACACACACACACACACACACACAGCTTTCCCTGATATCAGCATCCTCCCACCAGAGTGGTACATTTGTTAAAACTGATGAACCTACACTGATTCATCACTATGACCCGAAGTCCATGGTTCACATGAAGGGTCACTCTTGGTGGTGTGCATTCTATGAGTTTGGACAAACACCTAAAGACATCTACCATTATAGTATCATATAGAATAGTTTCACTGCCCCAAAAGTCCTGTGCTCTGCCTGCTCATCTCGCCTTTTCCCTTACTCCCAGCAAGTACTGATATTTTAGTGTCTCCATAGTTTTGCCTTTTGATAGAAAATCATATAGTTGGAATCATGTAGTATCTAGCCCTTTTAGATTAGCTTCTTTTACTTAGAGAACTTGGGTGTGTGTGTGTGTGTGTGTGTGTGTGTGTGTGTGTGTATGTATCTTAGTTTTCTATATGTATCTTGGTTTTCTCCATATATTAATATTTTAGTCCATTTCTTCTAGCACTGAAACATATTCTATTTTCTGTGATATATGTTCAGTTTATCCATTCACCTGCTAAATGATATCTTGGTTGCTTTCAAGTTTTTACAATTATTAATAAAGCTGTTATGAACATCCATGTATAAGACAGTGTAAACCCAAGTTTTAAACTCTTTGGGTAAATACTGAAGAGCAAGATTACTGGACTGAGATGGTAAAAGTATGTTTAGTTTTATAGCAAGCTGTCAAACTGTCTTCCCAAGTATATACCATTTTGTACTCCATCAACAATAAACGAGTTCCTTTCGTGTACAGTATATCTTGAATTTGGTGTTGTCTGTCTTTTGACTTTTGGCCATTCTAATAAGAATATGGTGGTATCTCATTGGTATTTTAATTTGCAATTTCCTAACAAAGGTCTGTGTAGTCAAGGCTTTTCCAGTGTTCATGTATGGATGTGAGAGTTGGACTGTGAAGAAGGCTGAGCACTGAAGAATTGATGCTTTTGAACTGTGGTGTTGGAGAAGACTCTTGAGAGTCCCTTGGACTACAAGGAGATCCAACCAGTCCATTCTAAAGGAGATCAGCCCTGGGTGTTCCTTGGAAGGAATGATGCTAAAGCTGAAACTCCAGTCCTTTGGCCACCTCGTGCGAAGAGCTGACTCATTGGAAAAGACTTTGATGCTGGGAGGGATTGGGGGCAGGAGGAGAAGGGGATGACAGAGGATGAGATGGCTGGATGGCATCACTGACTCGATGGACGTTAGTTTTAGTGAACTCCAGGAGTTGGTGATGGAGAGGGAGGCCTGGTATGCTGCAATTCATGGGGTCACAAAGAGTCGGACACAACTGAGTGACTGAACTGAACTGAACTGAATGACATTTGATGTTGAGCATCTTTTCATATGCTTATTGGCCATCTATATATCTACTTCATAAAGTATCTGTTCAGACATTTTGTCCATTTTTTAATTGGGTTTTTGCTTTCTTATTACTGAATTTTAAGGAAAACTTATTTTAGATAACAGTCCTTTATCAGATATGTATTTTATAAATATTTTTATCCCAGGCTTGTCTTCTGATTCTCTTGATCCTCACTTCTTTCTGAAGATCTATTATTCTATCTGTTGATCAATATGATCAGACATCAATCATCACATCAAAATTTGACATTTTTAGCAGCTATTAAATAAAGACTGTAGTATTTCCTTATATTGACAAAATAGTTACTACAATTCTTACTACTTAACTGATTACTGTAGAACGAATTATAATGTTTTTAAAATAATGACAGTTAATCTGGGTTATCATTCTTACACATATGGTAAAGAAATATTAAAATCACTCTTAAAAGTCTCTAAACTATAAGTTAAGCAAAAAAAAAAGAAAGAAAGAAAGAAAGAAAGAAAGAAAACAACAGTCTCAAAGGCCCTTGCTGAATCATCTAACTTCAGAGAAAACAAATCAGAACTTTAAGTTCCGCCCCGATACTCCAGGCCGGTTGCATATATCTGGGACTTATCACCCTGTAGAGCTTCCCTGCTGGCTCAGAGGTTAAAGCGTCTGCCTGCAATGCGGGAGACCCGGGTTCGATCCCCGGGTTGGGAAGATCCCCTGGAGAAGGAAATGGCAATCCACTCCAGTATTCTTGCCTGGAAAATCCCAGGAATGGAGAAGCCTAGTAGATTACAGTCCACGAGGTCACAAAGAGTCGGACACGACTGAGCACCTTCACCTTCACCTTCACCTATCATCCCTTATCTAGAAAGCTTCCACACTCTACATCCACCCAGAAGACTTATCACCCCCTGCCCAACTACAAATGCCATCTCAACTAAAGAATACTCAAAGCATCTTGCCTGATTAACGTTTCCCTTATTGCTTCCACAAACATCCCTATAAATATGGAGCCTCCCTGATCCCTCTCGCTCTCAGCCTGGTCATTAGGCTGACTGCTGCCCTCCTTGCCTGAATAAAGGCAACCTACTTCCGTTGAGGTCATCTTTCCTTTTTCTGCCTCGGCCCAAACTATACCTTACATATATATCTTACATGCTGGCATCAGACAACTCAATGAAACATATAAAGCAGTATTGAAATATGATGATAAACAACAGCTGACTTTCAGTACCAAGATAAAGTCTGAAATGCTGAAGGTAATGGAAAACTTGAGAGCTCCTGACTCAGCCCAAGGAAGGAGTGGCTACTCAGTACAATCTCTTTTTTCTCCACTTGACAAAAAAATAAAAATATGTAGGAATACCATTTAAAGATTAAAAAGAATTAGACTTGATTTTCACGATGTTAAACCAGAAATGTCAATCATTGTTTGGAAATTCTGCAGAGTAGTGTTTCTTCCACTCTAGAGGGTCAGTTCAATTCAGTTCAGTCACTCAGTCGTGTCCGACTCTCTGCGACCCCATGAATAGCAGCACGCCAGACGTCCCTGTCCATCACCATCTCCTGGAGTTCACTCAGACTTACATCCATTGAGTCACTGATGCCATCCAGCCATCTCATCCTTTATCGTCCCCTTCTCCTCCTGCCCCTAATCCCTCCCAGCATAAGAGTCTTTTCCAATGAGTCAGCTCTTCGCATGAGGTGGCATGAGGGGGCATCATTCCTTCCAAAGAAATACCAAGGTTGATCTCCTTCAGAATGGGCTGGTTGGATCTCCTTGCAGTCCAAGGGACTCTCAACAGTCTTCTCCAACACCACAGTTCAGAAATATCAATTCTTCAGTGCTCTGCCTTCTTCACAGTCCAACTCTCACATCCATACATGACCACAGGAAAAACCATAGCCTTGACTAGACGGACCTTAGTCGGCAAAGTAATGACTCTGGTTTTGAATATGCTATCTAGGTTGGTCATAACTTTCCTTCCAAGGAGTATGTGTCTTCTAATTTTGTGGCTGCAGTCACCATCTGCAGTGATTTTGAAGCCCCCCAAAATAAAGTCTGACAGTGTTTCCACTATTTCCCCATCTATTTCCCATGAAGTGTTGGGACCAGATGCCATGATCTTCATTTTCTGAACGTTGAGCTTTAAGCCAACTTTTTCACTCTCCTCTTTCACCTTCATCAAGAGGCCCTTTAGCTCCTCTTCACTTTCTGCCATAAGGGTGGTGTCATCTGCATATCTGAGGTTATTGATATTTCTCCAAGCAATCTTGATTCCAGCTTGTGTTTCTTCCAGCCCAGCATTACTCATCATGTACTCTGCATGTAAGTTAAATAAGCAGGGTGACAATATACAGCCTTGACATACTCCTTTTCCTATTTGGAACCAGTCTGTTGTTCCATGTCCAGTTCTAACTGTTGCTTCTTGACCTGCATACAGATTTCTCAAGAGGCAGGTCAGGTGGTCTGGTATTCACATCTCTCTTTTTCCACAGTTTATTGTGATTCACACAGTTAAAGGCTTTAGCATAGTAAATAAGGCAGAAATGGATGTTTTTCTGGAACTCTCTTGCTTTTTCCATGATCCAGCAGATGTTGGCAATTTGATCTCTGGTTCCTCTGCCTTTTCTAAAACCAGCTTGAACATCAAGAAGTTCACAGTTCACGTATTGCTGAAGCCTGGCTTGGAGAATTTTGAGCATTACTTTGCTAGCATGTGAGATGAGTGCAATCGTGTGGTAGTTTGAGCATTCTTTGGCATTGCCTTTCTTTGGGATTGGAATGAAAACTGACCTTTTCTAGTCCTGTGGCCACTGCTGTTTTAGTTTAGTTTAGTTTGTCACTCAGTCGTGTCCGACCCTTTGCGACCCCATGGACTGTAGCCTACCAGGCTCCTCCTTCCATGGGATTCTCCAGGCAAGAGTACTGGAGAGGGTTGCCATTTCCTTCTCCAGGGGATCCCCTACCCAGGGATCGAACCCAGGTCTCCCGCATTGCAGGCAGACGCTTTAACCTCTGAGCCACCAGGGAGTTTTCCAAATTTGCTGGCATATTGAGTGCAGCACTTTCACAGCACCATCTTTCAGGATTTGAAACAGTTCAACTGCAATTCCACCTCCTCCACTAGCTTTGTACATAATGATGCTTTCTAAGGCCCACTTGACTTCACATTCCAGGATGTCTGGCTTTAGATGAGTGATCACACCATTGTGATTTTCCGGGTCATGAAGGTCTTTTTTGTACAGTTCTTCTGTGTATTCTTGTCACCTCTTCTTAATATCTTTTGCTTCTGTTAGGTCCAGACAATTTCTGTCCTTTATCGAGCCCATCTTTGCACAAAATATTCCCTTGGTATCTCTCATTTTCTTGAAGAGCTCTCTAGTCTTTCCCATTCTGTTCTTTTCCTCTATTTCTTTGAATTGATCTCTGAGGAAGGCTTTCTTATCTTTCCTTGCTATTCTCTGGAACTCTCTGCATTCAGATGCTTATATCTTTCCTTTTCTCCTTTGCTTTTTGCCTCTCTTCTTTTCACAGCTATTTGTAAGGCCTCCCTAGACAGCCATTTTGCTTTTTTGCATTTCTTTTCCATGGGAATGGTTTTGATTCCTGTCTCTTGTACAATGTCATGAACCTAATTCCATAGTTCATCAGGCACTCTATCTATCAGATCTAGGCCCTTAAATCTATTTTTCACTTCCACTGTATAATCATAAGGGATTTGATTTAGGTCATACCTGAAATATCTAACAGTTTTCCCTACTTTCTTCAATTTAAGTCTGAATTTGATAATAAGGAGTTCATGATCAGGCTTCATTATCTTTTGTGAAGAAATAAATTGTGTAATGACCCTTTCACTGAGCTTGATTATAGGAATAAACTTAAAGTTTTCTGGAGGTTTTTATCCTTATTGTTGTCTTGTACCATTTATTATGGTTTTGCCTTTCTCACAACATAAAGATTTACTCACTCCTCTGAGTAAAGTTTTATTCAAGAGCAAGAACCATCCCAAATATCCTTTTAAGTAAGCAGATAGCTATGACTCTGACCTAAGCTAGAATTCTACTCAATGTTCTGAGTGTGTGTGTGTGTGTGTGTGTGTGTGTGTGTGTGTGTTAGTTGCTCAGTTGTGTCTATTTGTATCTCATGGACTATAGCTTGCCAGCGTGCTCTGTCCACGGGAGTCTCCAGGCAAGAATACAGTAGAATGTACACCTAATTTGCTGTACACCTAAAGCTAACACAACCTTGTAAATCAACTATAATCCAGTACAAATTTTTAAAAAAGAAAGAAAGAAAGAAAGAAAAAGTGACTCACTGCAAGCACTAGAAAAAGGGAGATGGATCAAAAATCTCAAAAAAGAAAGCAGAGGATGAGTGAGTAAATCCAGAGAAAATGAACATAGGACACTAGGTATGAAGTAAATAAAATAAATAGCTTGGAAAAAATAAACAAAAGAAACTCTTTCCAGAGTAATAGGCCAAAAAACAGTTATAGTATAAGGAAACTGTGGTCTGATCTTTCATCAGGGAGAAAGTTACTAGTGAAGGGTTCAGTGAAAACACAACAACCGATCAAGAGTTATTTCATCAACTATATGCCATTTCCTCACTCAAAAAATGGTATTTTAAGTTGTTTTTCTCTTCTGCTGACTCTGTAAATTTCTTAAAGGTAAATGGAGGGGAAAAAAAAGAGAGAAATAACTGAAGACTTAATACAATTTTCACATAAAATTTTTCACTAGGAAATGGGCCCTAATTATCAGCATGTCGAGAAAAATGCTCCTCAAACATTTAAATAGATAGTTATTACAACTTTTCAGCTGTATTTTAATTATTTGTTTCTTCTTAGAAACTGACCCTCCTCTGGACTGATCTTATTCAGACATGACATAGTATCATTTTGAAAAACTATATGCATTGGTTGAATTTTAAACAGCAAATGAAATTTCTGGCAAAAAAATAATTTAACTCAATTTATTCACCTTAAAAGCAAATGGAAATGGAATTACACTTAAAACAAGCAAGAACTATAACCCTTGCTGACAGAAATAGAAACTCATTCTGGGGAACTGCTATACAAAGAAGTATTAACGTGAGAAGCAACCCAATTTCATACCATGTAATTTAAATGCACTGTAAGTAATTAGAATTAATGCAGTTGAAACTGTCTCTGCACCATGATTCAATTAGGTCATTTACCTTAGAAAAACCTAAAATTATTTTTCAGAAAAATAGAAAAGATAATCACTATGCATGTGTGCAGGCTAAATTGCTTCAGCCATGTCCATCTCTTTATGACCTCATGAACTGCTTACTCCTTGGAAGAAAAGTTATGACCAGCCTAGATAGCATATTCAAAAGCAGAGACATTACTTTGCTGACTAAAGTCCATCTAGTCAAGGCTATGGTTTTTCCTATGGTCATGTATGGATGTGAGAGTTGGACTGTGAAGAAGGCTGAGTGCCGAAGAATTGATGCTTTTGAAGTGTGGTGTTGGAGAAGACTCTTGAGAGTCCCTTGGACTGCAAGGAGATTCAACCAGTCCATTCTGAAGGAGATCAGCCCCGGGATTTCTTTGGAAGGAATGATGCTAAGGCTGAAACTCCAGTCCTTTGGCCACCTCATGTGAAGAGCTGACTCATTGGAAAAGACTCTGATGCTGGGAGGGATTGGGGGCAGGAGGAGAAGGGGACAACAGAGGATGAGATGGATGGATGGCATCACCAACTCAATAGACATGAATCTGAATGAACTCTGGGAACTGGTGATGGACAGGGAGGCCTGGCGTGCTGCGATTCATGGGGTCGCAAAGAGTCGGACACAACTGAGCGACTGAACTGAACTGAACTGAACTGTGGCCCACCAGGCTCTTCTGTCTACAGAATTTCCAGGCAAAAGTAATGGAGTGATTTGCCATGCTCTCCTCCGGTGGATCTTTCCAACCCAGCTATCAAACCCTTGTCTCCTGCATTGTCAGGCAAGTTCTTTACCATTAGCGCCACTTGAGAAGGTCTGATAATCATTATATTTCCTCTACTTCAGGTATCTCTTAAGATCCTAATGGAATAAAATACAGTTTGTGGTGCATGTTGCCTTCTTGCTTCAGAAAATAAAATAAGTATCACTTTTGGGAGAAACATTCCTCCCCACCACTGCCTCTCACATGTTTAGGGGCATTGACAAGTTTCTTGGATCCAGTATACCCAGTGTGAAGAAATGCTTGTAGCTCTTACCCTTTTTTTTTTTAATATCAGAGTGCCTTTCCAAAATATTTTCTTTGCACATAAGGAAAAACCATAGTTTTCTGCAGCTATACAAATAATACTTTTCTCCTAAAGAGGACTGACTCAGTTAGTGATCTTATAATTTTCTATTTTTTTTGTCAAAGTGAAAAATAAATACATTGAATGAATATTAAACATATAAATAAATGGTTAATAAAGTTGAAAATGTGCTTTTAATGTGATCTGTACTGTTCCTTTGTAGTATTTTTATGACTATAAGTAACTATTTGTGTAAGTATTCATGTAATTTCATCTTACTTACTAGGCTATGAGGGCAGGAGTCATTATTGTCATTTCAGTACCGAATGCCAAAAATAACACTTGGTATAAAATAGATATCAAGAAAATACTAAATTTGATTAGTATGGTAAATGAAACAGGTAGATAGGAAGTAAATAAGTAGCTGGATGGATGGATAGATTCTTCAAATTAAAGAGAAATAAAAGTAGCAGTGCTGTTAGTATCAGACTGATACAAAATGAAATGAAGCAGAGTTACCAAGCATCTGAGTATATATACTATTGGTAGTTTGCATTCTACATGTGGTCCAAGGGGAAAAGGCATGAGTCTGCTGCATCTGCAACAGAATGCTGACAGGGTTGGAAATCCCTGCATTTGTAGAAAATGGCAGGAGCAGAACTATTTCATTCCCATGGGAAAAGCAGAATAATATGACCAAGCTTGGGTCATGTGGTTCCTTTAATACCAGAAATTCTGGAATACTCTTTCCCTGGAAGCCAAGCCTTAAAGTATTAGAATGTCACTTAAGAGGAGATTATTTGTAATTATAGTAGAATTTATAGGGGCTATTAATCATAATATTTGTTGCTGTTCATTTGTTCCATCATGTCCAAATCTTTGTGACCCCATGGACTGCAACATGCCGGGCTTCCTTGTCCTTCACTATCTCCTGGAGGTTGCTCAAACCATATCCACTGAGTCAGTGATGCCATCCAATCATCTCATTCTCCATTTCCCTCTTCTCCTCCTGACCTCAGTCTTCCCAGCATCAGGGTTTTTTCCAATGAATAATAACATTAATATCTATCTAAATAGAAGACTATAGTGGAAATTCCAATTTGAGCTTAGGCTGTGCTTACCCTTGGATTGAGAAAAATGTCTAGAAAAAACTGGAGTGATTGGATCCCCGGGGCTCTACTTGTATAATTAACTCAACCTTATTCCATGGCAATATTCATCCAGGAGAAAAGTGTCAAGATACATTATAATTTTTTGTCCTTAATACAGACAAATGTCTCTCAGTCAAAGTATCTGCTGGCCCAGGTTCCAGAGGTGTTCTTCTGAACTCTAGTGAAAACAATCTACAGAAAAGGAGGGGTAAAACTGAAAAGAACTAATACCCTAAACTCCTGAATGGCCATTGACTGCAGAGAAAGGTAAAAATGTCTAGTTTGCTTCCAATGTTATCAGTTACTTTAGGAAATAGCACCTTGGCAGTAGCAGGAGTCCGCATGGGTGGATTTGCAGTGGATTATGCCTGGATCTGTGCACATAACCTTGAGTGTCTGTAACTGCCTTGCTAGAGTTATTGGAAGCATAAGCATGTGGAGGTATATTTGAGAACAATTTTAGTGCAGGTCACACAATCGGAGAGAAGGAAAACAAAATATTTATTTTCTTCAACTCTTCTATGATTCTCAGTTGGGTGTACTGGAGGAAGTCAGCTTGCAAATAGAATTTGCAAGAGCCTTTCTTGTATTTACAGACATTTAAAGAACAGCAGTAGTCATGTATGAATGTGAGAGTTGGACCATAAAGGCTGAGCGCCAAAGAACTACAGTGCTAGAGAAGACTCTGGAGAGTCCTTTGGACAAAGTGATCAAACCAGTCAGTTCTAAAGGAAATCCACCCTGAATATTCATTGAAAGAACTGATGCTGAAGCTGAAGCTCCAATATTTTAACTACTTGATGCAAAGATCCAACCCATTGGAAAAGACCTTGATGCTGGGAAAGATAGAAGACAGAAGGAGAAGGGAAGGACAGAGGATGAGATAGTTGAATGGTATCACCAATTCAAGGACAAAATTTGAGCAAACTCTGGGAGGTAGTGAAGGACAAAGAGCTTGGCATGCTGCAGTTCAGGAGTCACAAAGAGTTGGACATGACTGAAAGACTAAGAAACAACAACCAACAGAAAGGTTAGAGTCAGAAATCACTAACAAAGGGTAATCTCACAGGTGCACTGGAAACATGCTTCCAAATAATAAAAACACCAGCCCATAAAAATTTTTAAGGGCCTACATCAGGTAATGGGAGTTACACATAATGCTGTGGGTCATTCTAAGCTGTAATCCATACTAGAATTTTTAGAGCCCTGTCAATAAAAAACATTTCATAAACAATGCATCTAGAAACAGATGAACTTAGTTTTACTGGCTCTGCTCTCTTCTTTTGTTCCACATTGACTCTGAGCACTTTGTTATTATGATTTTCCTTAATTTTGTATCATTTTGATTATAAGTATAATCATGGAAGGGGTTTTGGTGATGATCTCTACTTAGGAAATACTTCTAGCATTCAAACAAGTTTTACTAAGAATGATATTCATAATATTCATCTTAGAAAATACAAAGCACATTGTTCTTGATGGCTGTAACAAGAAAAATATTGATTTGGGTATGAAGTTTTCATTAGAAGATATCAATGTTTTTGGTAGAGGCTATATCAATTCACTTCTTAAAAAGCACAGTGGAAACCACAGAAAGGGTTCAAAATGATGCTGAAAGAATTTGAAATTAAGTCATGCAGAAAGGCTTAGAAAACTGGCATTTCATTTTGGACAAGAGATAAATATAAGGGGAATTACTTTTTCAAAATAAGAAGGGTTGTTATGAGCAGAATGATAAGCAGTTGTTTTCCATCTCTACTTAGAGCAAGATATAAGGAAAGGGCTCCAAGGAGAGCATCGGGAAGTTGGGCTGACTGTTAGAAAAGATTTACTGTTAACAAGAGATGGTTACCCTGGAAAACGTTGCTGACAGACATTGTCCAACATTTGCTTGTGTGTATTTGATGTAAATAATGGACTGCAAAATTTAAAATCCAAAAAGTTGTCTAGTGGTTTTTCAAGATCGTTATATTTATCTTCAAACAGGGAAAAGGAAAAATAATATTTCTACTTCATCATTCCTTTGGCTTAATAATATGTCACTATTACCAAGTCATTAACTGGTTCTTTTTCATATGATATTGCTTTACTGAACTCAGCTTTGGTATAATTTTAGAGTTTCTCAAAGCTCCTGTTAGATATGGAAGAAAATGTCTATACTGGATACATAAAGTGGAAGATAAACCAAATTAGTGATTTTTAAAACACTTTGCATAGCAGGATCTTTGCTTCCAATACCACATTTTGTGAGTGGCCAATACAGATAAGGTTGGTTACCTGGGAGTGAGAGAAGAGAAAGGGGCAGAGGGTGAGACAGAATTCTACTGATCCCATTCCCCACATCTGCCTTTCCAAAAGCCCCCAGAAACTCCGAAGGAAGCCCTGTGGCTTTTTGAGGGTAGCTTAAAAATTACCAACCCGATAAGAATGACATATTGCATTCTTGGAGCACTTTATAGCTCAAAAACTGATTAAAGCATGGCATCTCTATCCTTCTTGTCTCGGCATTTACTTTATATTTAAGAAAATAAAAGAATCTGGGGCTGGCATTTGAAGGGTGATCATAAGTCTAGTTATATTAAGTAGAACAAAGAAAGAAAAAATACTTTAGAATAGACACTTTTCTTTACAAAAATTACAGGAAGCATTTCTAATTCTATCACTTTTAGATAACATGTGAGCTGAAAAGGGTTTATATTGAATAAAAGGACAATGGTAAACGCTACTTGACATAATTTTATACTGGGCTAGGGATGACTTCTCCATTAAGCAAAGAAGGCACAGTACCCAGGGCTCAGAGTACCTTTTACAGGCCATTAAAATGTTTTATTCTTTTTTAAATTAGAATTTAGAAAATGAACTAAATCAAAGAAAATGGCTTAACTTATAATATTATATTAATATGTTGTTTTGATCAACTTCTTATTCATCATATAGATAAGGGAGGGGTGGCTGACGTGAGATTATGCTGTTGTTCAATCGTTAAATCATGTCCGACTCTTTGCGACCCCATGGACTGCAGCATGCCAGGCTTCCCTGTCCTTCAGCATATCCTGAAGTTTCCTCAGGTCTTTCCTGGTGCTTCAGACAGTAAAGAATCTGCCTGCAATGTTAAAGACCTGGGTTCGATCCCTGGTTCCAGAAAAGCCCCGGAGGAGGGCATGGCAGTCTACTCCCATATTCTTGCCTGGAGAATCCCTATGGACAGAGGAGCCCGATGGGCTACAGTCCATGAAGTAGCAAAGAGCAGGACACAACTGAGCAACTAACACTTTCACGTTCACTTTGCCACCTGAGTTATCTTTATAGAATAGTTAATCTTTCTACTCAAAAACATAATCTCTTGATCTAAATATTCAATTGCTTATTCAATATCAGATTGTTTGAGCATGAAGCCCAGGCCCAGATTCTTTTTCCTTGAGTTATAGACCCCCTGCTGCTGCTGCTGCTGCTAAGTCACTTCAGTCGTGTCCAACTCTGTGCGACTTCATAGATGGCAGCCCACCAGGCTCTCCTGTCCCTGGGATTCTCCAGTGAAGAACACTGGAGTGGGTTGCCATTTCCTTCTCAAATGCATGAAAGTGAAACGTGAAAGTGAAGTTGCTCAGTCATGTCCAACTCTTAGCGATCCCATGGACTGCAGCCCACTAGGCTCCTCTATCCATGGGATTTTCCAGACAAGAGTACTGGAGTGGGGTGCTATCGCCTTCTCTGATAGACCCCCTACAGTACTTCAATAACTATTTTCCCTGTCTTTAACCATGTATCATGTCACAACCCTTAAACGTTCTGTTAGCTGGATTCACAACTCTGGAAGACAAACAACATTCCATGTTTCTCTGGCCATATTCAAGTTCTTTTTATTCAAAATGCCTGTCTGTGAACTGGCCTCTTAAGTTATGCCTCTCTCATTCTAAATCCAGGAGCTTCCCTGATTGCTCAGTGGATAAAGAATGTGCCTGCAATGCAGGAGACACAGGTTTGATCCTTGGGTTGGGAAGATCCCCCGGAGTAGGAAATGGCCACCCACTCCAGTATTATTGCCTGATAAATCCTATGCACAGAGGAATCTGGCATGCTACAGTCAAGTCCAAATCTCAGATCTGTTAAACCTTTTTTGCAGCTCTTTCCAAGAAGCCTTTTTCTTATGTCCTAGGCTTTCCAAACTTCTCAACATTTTTCCATTTCTCAGTCTTGCATTATCATAATTTATCTTAGAATAATAAATGTGTGTGTATAATTTTATGCTAGATGGAGAAATTCTGTTTGACAAAAATTAATGTCAGATTAGTTTTTCATCTTTAATAGTACATAGAACTATGCCTTGCCCAAGGTAGGTAATCAATAAATGCTACTGAACTGAGTATTTCCTGAACAGAATGAGGAAATGCCTCTAGGACTTCAGTGTCAGAAAAAAATTTCCGATTAGTCATGTCCACCTACAATGGAACTAAAAGTCAATGAATGTTGTTGTATGCCTTATCTCATTAGTCAGCTTAATTTCCTCCTTAAATTCTAAGTATAGACCTTGCCTACCTTCATTCAAGGGATTTTGTGGTTGTTAGAAGAAGAATCAACAAATAAGAACTGATTTTTCCCTTATAGCAACATTTAAAAATATTTCCTTAGAAAAGATATTTCACAAATAAAGAATTCCACAGATACAGGAGTTTTTTAAATTCCAAGTTAAACAGAGTTAAACCAATCTCTTTGCCACAGGATTTCAATACATTTTTAATGCATTGTGAATATCAAAGAGAGACACAATATAAATAGAATTCCCTAAACATGTTATTGCACAAAAAACTTTTATCCCAAAGCAGATGGCATATTCGATGGAGGTGTTTAGTGGAGCATTTTGGGAAAGACTATTTACGATGTAAATCTGTTTTAACATGAGCATAAAGCTATTGTTGAGACTACATCATTTTTGCAGAAAAAGATAGAAAACTTAATTACTCACAAAGCTAAACACATAAAACATCTCTGTGAAAAACTAAGGATCCAATCAAAATAGCATTTACCAAGTAAGTGATACTATAAATTCATTATAATATTAATGAAATTGTATCTATCTGAGTTAAAAGCATTAAATACTAGATAAAATAGCAAATGTACATTTTTGCAGTATAAAACAACTAAACAATGTTCATAAGCTTTTGAATTTTGTGCACGCCACTTTGACTTCATGGAATCTAGCAATTAGGGACTGAGAAAATCGTTGAACAATGTGAAGCTATTTAATTTTTAAGCATTTAACTTTTATCCAATAAAATCCTTTGCTTTACATAGACATCAAGTCTATTTTTATGCATCTGTGGTGCTGGAGTTTTCATAATATTTTTATTTTTTATGACTCATATATTCTAAAGTCAGTTATGTGGTAAACATGAGATTTTTGAGGAAGGATTAGGATTAAAGAGACAGTTAATCATCAATAGTCTAAATATTTATGGGGAAAAAGACTAAAATTGAATGATCATGATAATGATTTAAGTATTGTTTTACTATAAAGTGATGTGATCTTATGAATATGTAACATATTGTAAACAGTGGGGAAAAGTTGTATTAGTCTGGAATACTTTAAAAGGTTCTGCTAATTGGAGATGCTAGAACATTGGCTATGGTTATTGTTATCTATCTCAATACTCAAATTAATCTTTAAAAATGTGCACTTGTTTTATTTATTGCTTAGGCCTCATAAAGACATTAAATTAATGAATTCAGGCTAAAACCAGCTTATGAAATAAAAATGACATGTAATGAACATTTTTACTGTATCTTCCTAGCCCATGAGCTATTAGTAGGATTCAGAGTTGAGTCATGTTTTTCAAGCTGATTTAACCGTATGTGTTCCAAGCTGAGCCAGTCCAATTCATTTTATGTGGAACAGGGACAGAGCCCTGAAAGACAGCCACTAGGTACCCATGAGGGACTATGTAGCTTGTAAAGCCTGGAATCAGCCTGGGTGTGAAGTGTTAACACATACTCTTAGCAGCCGAAGGAGGCCATAAGATTCCAGAGAAAGATGTTCTTGCAGGGGAAAGGAAACAGTGAAGTGAGATAAAATAAATATCAAATAAGAAATAGGAGATAGAGGGGATAAAACAAGGGAGTGAATAAAATTTCATATGTTTCTGATGACTTCAATACTAACTGAAGTCAAACAAAGACAAATATCATATGATATCACTTATATGTGTAGTCTAAAAAAAATACAAATGAACTTACATATAAAACAGAAACAGACTCATAGACTTAGAGAATGAATTAATGGTCACCAGGCAGGGGGAAGTACATGAGGCAGGAGGGACAGACTGGGAGTTTGCGATCGACATGTACACACCACTATATTTAAAATAGATAACCAACAAGGAAATACAGCATAGGACAGGGAATGCTGCTCAATATTCTGTAATAATCTTATTGGGAAAATAATTTGAAAGAGAATAGATGCATATGTATAACTGAATCATTTTGGTGTACTCCTGAAACTAATACAACATTGTTCATCAACTATGCTCAAACATAAAATAAAAAAATTTTTAGACTTTTGGATCGCAACCATTCTGACTGGTGTGAAATGGTACCTCATTGTGGTCTTGATTTGCATTTCTCTGATCATGAGTGATGTTGAGCATCTTTTCATGTGTTTGCTAGCCATCCGTATGTCTTCTTTGGAGAAATGCCTATTTAGTTCTTTGGCCCATTTTTTGATTGGATCGTTTATTTTTCTGAAGTTGAGCTGCATAAGTTGCTTGTATATTTTTGAGATTAGTTGTTTGTCAGTTGCTTCATTTGCTATTTTTTCTCCCATTTAGAAGGCTGCCTTTTCACCTTACTTATAGTTTCCTTTGTTGTGCAGAAGCTTTTAATTTTAATTAGATCCCATTTGTTTATTTTTGCTCTTATTTCCAGTATACTGGGAGGTGGATCATACAGGATCCTGCTGTGATTTATGTCGGAGAGTGTTTTGCCTATGTTCTCCTCTAGGAGTTTTATAGTTTCTGGTCTTACATTTAGATCTTTAATCCATTTTGAGTTTATTTTTGTGTATGGT
>SJYC01023083.1:0-18010 GCA_006408675.1 Madoqua kirkii | reverse complement strand
AGAAAAATAAACCAAATATTCCACAGATATTATCTAAGGTAAACTCAAATGACTTATACCATTATCTCATAATAACTCTTTATAAGGTAGATCTTTTATCACTTAAATATTGTTTTCAAAGGTAAACCTTGTTTTCTTCTGATAGTGGTTTCAAGCATAATTATCTCTTTTTCTATTTTAAGAAATATACCTGCTATTGTTGATTTAGTTGAGTGTCTATAAGAACTCAAGTAGCATATTGAGCACATAGAGAATTATAGCTTTGTCTTAAAGTAAGATTTATATGTCATTGACTGGACAAATTCTCTCATAAATTGTCCCTGGAAATTAAAGATCAGCTCTTTTGTGTAGGAGACTGGAGTCTTCACATTAAAAATTATGTTTAGTCTTCTTAAGTCTCCACACTGGTGTGTCCAGAATAGGAAGTGAGCTTAGAGCATCTAAAGAAAGCTGAAGACAGCTACAAGCTAGTTCACAGCTTTGCCACATTCTTTTATATTCCTTGCAAATGAATCATGTTTTAAAGCAAGTAAGAAAATGACTTTCTAGAGAAAAAAATCGACAAAATAATCATGAATGTCTCTTTTTTATTTTAGAAGATAACTAGTTGAGTTTAACTATCACTTTGCTTAACTCTCTTCTGACTTGTTATTTAGTCACTAAGTCATGTCTGACTCTGCTACCCGCTGGACTGCAGCACGCAAGACTCCCCTGTCCTTCATCATCCCCCAGATTTGCTCAAACTCATGTGCATTGAGTCAGTGATGTCATCCAACAATCTCATCCTCTATTGCCCCCTTCTCCTCTTGCCCTCAGTCTTTCCTGGCATCAGGGTCTTTTCCAATGAGTCACCTCTTCACAGCAGGTGGCCAAAATATTGGAGCTTCAACTTCAGCATCAGTCCCTTCCAATGACTATTCAGGACTGATTTCCTTCAGGACTGACTGGTTTGATCTCCTTGCATCCAAGGGACTCTCAAGAGTCTTCTCCAGCATCGATTCTTGGTATCAATTTTTGTCAGCCTCAGCCTTCTTTATGGTCTAACTCTCACACTCATACATGACTACTGGAACAACCATAGCTTTGATTATATGGAACTTTGTCAGTTTTGATCTCCTTGCATCCAAGGGACTCTCAAGAGTCTTCTCCAGCATCGATTCTTGGTATCAATTTTTGTCAGCTCTCAGCCTTCTTTATGGTCTAACTCTCACACTCATACATGACTACTGGAACAACCATAGCTTTGATTATATGGAACTTTGTCAGCAAAGTGATAGCTCTGCTTTTTAATATGCTGTCAAGGTTTGTCATATCTTTCTTTCCACGGAGCAAGCATCTTTTAATTTCATGGCTGCAGTCACCATCCACAGTGATTTTGGAGCCCAAGAAAATAAAGTCTATCACTGTTTCAATTTTTTCCCCTTCCATTTGCCATGAAGTGATGGGACTGAACACCATGATCTTTATTTTTTGAATGCTGAGTTTTAAGCCAGTTTTTTCATTCTTTTCATTCACCTTCATCAAGAGGCTCTTTATTTTCTCTTCATTTTCTGCCCTTAGGGTGGTAACATCTTCATATCTGAAGTTATTGATATTCCTCTCAGCAATCTTGATTTCAGCTTGTGAGTCATCCAGCCCAGTATTTTGCATGATGTACTTTGCTTAGAAGTTAAATAAGCAGGGTGACAATATACAACCTTGACGTATTCCTTTTCCAGTTTTGAAGCCAGTGTGTAGTTCCACGTCTGGCTTTAACTATTGCTTCTTGTCCTGCATACAGGTTTCTCAGAAACAGTTAAGCTGATCTGGTATTCTCATTTCTTTAAGAATTTTTCAGTTTGTTGTGATCTGCACAAAGGCTTTAGCGTAGTCAATGAAGCAGAAGTAGATATTTTTGTAATTCTCCTGTTTTAGCTATGATTCAGTGGATGTTGGCAATTTGATCTCTGGTTCCTCTATCTTTTCTAAATCCAGCTTGTACCTCTGGAATTTTCTTGGTTCAAGTACTGCTGAAGCCCAGCTTGAAAGATTTTGAGCATAATCTTGCTAGCATGTGAAATGAGTGCAATCATATGGTAATTTGAACATTCTTTGGCATTGTTCTTTTTGGGGATTAAAGTGAAGTCTGACCTTTTTCAGTCCTTGGACCATTGCTAAGTTTTCCAAGTTTGTTGGCACATTGAGTGCAAACAGCATCGTCTTTCAGGATTTGAAAAAGCTCAGTTGGAATTCCATCACCTCCATTAGCTTTGTTCATAGCAATGCTTTCTAAGGCCCACTTGACTTCACACTCCAGGCTGTTTGGCTCTAGGTGAGTACCCATACCATTGTGATTACCAGGGTCATTAAGAAATTTTTTTGTATAGTCCTTCTGTGTATCCTTGCCACCTCTTCTTAATTTCTTCTGCTTCTGTTAGATTGTTTGTTGAAAATATTTAATATGAATATTTATGTATGTGTATTATATTTATCTATATCTGTGATATCCTAAAGCTTTGTGGCCCTCTATTTTCCTGCTCTTGCAACCACACATTTCAGCAATTTTCCACAAGTTCACACCTACATGAGTGCTTATCTGTATGCCAAGCCCCAGAGAGAAATTGTAGTATCATAGGGGTCTTCTACTGTGAGCTATTGGAATTGTCCAAATACTGCAAAGTCCAGTACAATGATATAGCCAGCAGTCACTCTCTAAACTCCACAACCATCAACTGTTCGGTTTAGAGCTTTTTTTTTTTCTTTTTAACTGACCTTTGGTTCTCCAGCTGTGTAATGTTTTACAACTAATTCCCAGACTCAAAACACCCAGAAAAATCTACACCCTACAGTTTGAGCAGAGTTTTCCTGGATGTGGTTAATTTATGGAAAAATAGTGTTAAGGATCTTTCTAGACACTTAGACACTGGTTTGGTGTCTTGAATTCAAGTTAGCCTTGAATTTTAGGAATAAGTCTCCCTCTCCTGTGTTCTGTCTAGCACCCCATCTCACCTCTGCTGCCTGAATTGAACTGAATTCTAACTATTCCCTTATCATAAGTATTTATTTTGCACATTGGTTATAAAATTTGTTGGGCTTTCTTAAGAGTTTAGCTTTTCTGTAACTAATCTTGAATGACTGCTAATTAAAAATGATTCATGTTTAGGTCAGTATCTGACTAGTGTGGGAGCTTAAAATATATCATAATGAAAAACTCTTTTGAGGATCAAGATGTTAGAAATTCTTTGACCCTACTCTTTGGACAAATAGCAATAAAGGACTAGGACAGGGGAAGTACAAAATATTTCTGAATAATCCTGTGATACCAGGAAGTAAGAAAAAGATTTTTTTTAACTCATAGAGACATATTCAAAGGAGAAAGGAGTCAATTTGAAGTGGATTTCAGTGGCCAAATTTTTGAGGAACAAAATAAAATAAAGGTAGCAATAAACTATAATCCATACAATAAACCAAGTATCCATTAGTTTACATTGATATAAATAGATAAATGAATAAAAAATAAATGAGGAAAAAGAGAAAGTTCCTTCCTACCATTAAAATCCAATTAATAAATTTAGGAAAGAAAAGATGAAGAAAGGAAATTCACCATTTAGCAAATACTACATTAATATTGTTTAGGCAAAATTTACCAACATATGCTAAAATTAGTGGACAAAAGTATGATGGGACACAGTACTTACATAGTCTCCAAGTATTTATACTCACTCAAAATAATTACTAATTACAAAGAAGAGAAGAGTACCAGTAACTGCAGGGGGAAAACCTGGCAT
Source organism: Madoqua kirkii (assembly GCA_006408675.1). NCBI lineage: Eukaryota > Metazoa > Chordata > Mammalia > Artiodactyla > Bovidae > Madoqua > Madoqua kirkii. Next base: position 14,243 of record SJYC01023083.1, on the reverse strand, counting down.
ACGTCACCTTACCCAAGGGGTCATAGTTAACATCACACGGGAAAATTGATACCATACACCTCCTGAAGTAATGCTCCAAAAACACACAAACACACATTTGTATATTTTTACCAAAACTACCTAATCTGAATTTAATCAAGAAGAAACATCAGAGTATCTCAAATTGAGGACCATTATACAAAATAACTAGCTAGTACCCTTCAAAAGTGTCAAGGTCATGGAAGACCAAAAAAAAAGAGAAAGCCAAGAAATAGTTCCTGATTAAGAGACAAAGGTGACATGTCAACCACATGCAACTTGTGACTCGAGGTCAGATAGAGGACGTTTGGGATACAACTGACCAGATTGGATAACGTATGCCAATTAGTTAATGGTGGTGTATTGATATTACTTTCCTGGGTTTGATCATCATACTGCCTTTATGTAAGATGAGAACATGTGGGAAATTTAGGGGAATAGTATATGGGAATTCTCTGATTTTTTGCAAATCTGAAACTATCTATGAAATTTTAAAAATGAGAAAGTTATTTTTAAAATTTCTGACCCCTAAAATGTTTGCATTTTACTGGTTTCAGGAGTCCATCCATGAAAGTTGTAGCATAAGTGATTTCAGTTTATGGTATTGTCTTAATTATCATTTCTACCTTTAGCTCTCACTTAATCTGCTGTAATGTTCTCCTAACAATGGCAGTCTCCAGTTCACTCTTTATATTACAGTTAGAATAATCTTTTAAAAGCTAAAATATGATCATATCACTTGCTTCCAATGACTTCCAAGTTTCTCTAAGGTTCAAGATGCCAAGATGACTTCCAGTAAGAGTTTCTTCACATTGAAGTTCCTTTTCCCCGTGGTTTGCCTTCTTCTCTTCTTTGCTTCATTAATTCTACTAATCTTTTTAAACACCAGCTTAAGCCTTCCCTGATCTTCTTGACTTGATCAAACAACTCTATCACAGATATAACATATAGTTCTAGCCTTTTGAGCATCTGTCACTTATAATCTTACATGTTTGTGTTGTTATTTGATTAATGATTGCCATTTTTACTCCATGGGAATTTAAGCAACATTGGATCTCTAGGATATACCTCAGAATGTAGTATTCAGCAAATATCTGTTAGACAAATAAAATAAATAAGCCACATATGAAGGTCTCTATAAATGATTCTTCCAAAAAAAAACCAAAATAAGCTTTTCTAAAATTAATATATAAAATTTTAAAAGTATGATTTTTAAGTATTTCACCAAATAAGCATATAATTTAAAGATATTAACTTCTATAGCCCTTCTTGCTATAAACACGTTTCTGTGTCTAATATAGATCTCTGAAGCTTTCTAAACAATTTTTCCTAAAATAATTAAGGAAGATCTGTTGGCAGTTTGTACTTAATATCACTGTCTTCCAAGGGAATTTTAGTAAGTTACTTCAAGAATAGATATTCTTAAGTAGAAAATGTAAGTAGAAGTAAAATGTCAGAAATGAAAGAATAAATGTCTCACTAGAAAGATCAATATAATTTCTGTGATTGGGAATCTCTTGGTTTATAGCTTCAAGGCAGCAGAGACAAAGGGGAAAATTCATTCACACGACGAAAGAATCACATTATTTATTTAGACAGATCTATATTTCCTTATTCTTGGCACTATGAAGTTAGCTTGTATATGAAGAATGGTAAAGCAACATTGGGGCCAAATTCTCTTTACAAATCTTCCTTAGCCTGGTGTCACTCAGCGTGACAATCTCCAGGTCCATATTCTACATTTTTAAAGTTTTTATTATAGTATAGTTGATTTAAAATGTTAGTTTCTGCTGTACAGCAAGGTGAATCAATTATACATATACATATATTCACTATAGGTAATTATAGAGTATTGAGTAGCATTCCCTGTGCTAAACAGTAGGTTCTTATTAGTTATCTATTCTATATACAGTAGTGGATATATGTCAATCTCAGTCTCCCAATTTATCCCTCCCTGCCCTTGCCCCTGGTAATCATAAGTTTGTTTGGTACATCTGTGACTCTATTTCTGTTTGTAAATAAGTTCATTTTTAGCAATTTTTAGATTCCACATGTAAGCAATATCAGATGATATTTGTCTTTCTCTGACTTCACTCAGTATGATATCTCTAGGTCCATCCATGTTGTGGCAAATGACAATACTTTGTTCTTTCTCATGATTTGGGTAATATTCCATTATATGTATGAACCACATCTTTATCCATTCCTCTGTCGATGGGCATCTAGGTTGCCTCTATGTCTTGGCTACTGTAAACAGTGCTGTTAAGAACGTTGGAATGCATGTACCTTTTTAAATTATGGTTTTCTCCAAATATATGTCCAGGGGTAAGATTGCTGAATCATATGGTAGCTCTATTTTTAAGTTTTAAAGAAACCTCCATACTGTTCTCCATAGTGGCTGTACAAACTTGCCTTCCCAGGAATGGCATAGGAATTTTTTTTTTTTCTCCACACCCTCTCCAGCATTTATTGTTCCTAGATTTTTTTTTGATTATGATCATTCTAACCAGTGTGAAGTGATGATACCTCATTGTAGTTTTGATTTGAATTTATGTAATAATTATGACCAGCCTGGATAGCATATTTAAAAGCAGAAACATTAGCTTGCAGACTAAGGTCTGTCTAGTCGAGGCTATGGTTTTTCCAGTGGTCATGTATGGATGTGAGAGTTGGACTGTGAAGAAGGCTGCCAAAGAATTGATGCTTTTAAACTGTGGTGTTGGAAAAGACTCTTGAGAGTCCCTTGGACTGCAAGAAGATCCAACCAGTCCATTCTGAAGGAGATCAGCCCTGGGATTTCTTTGGAGAGAATGATGCTAAAGCTGAAACTCCAGTATTTCGTTCACCTCATGCAAAGAGTTGACTCTTTGGAAAAGACTCTGATGCTGGGAGAGATTGGGGGCAGGAAGAGAAGGGGACGACTGATGATGAGATAGCTAGATGGCATCACTGAATCGATGGACGTGAGTCTGAGTGAACTTCAGGAATTGGTGATGGACAGGGAAGCCTGACGTGCTGCGATTTATAGGGTTGCAAAGAGTCGGACACGACTGAGCGACTGAACTGAACTGAACTGAACGGAACTGAATAGTGATGTTCAGCACTTTTTCATGTGCTTTTTGGCCATCTGTGTATCTTCCTTGGAGAAATGTCTAGATTTTTTGCCCATTTTTTGATTGAGTTGCTTTTTAAAAATGTATTTTTTTTAATTGAAGGACAATTGTTTTACAGAATTTTGTTGTTTTCTGTCAAACCTCAACATAAATCAGCCATTCAGTTCAGTTCAGTTGCTCAGTCGTGTCCAACTCTTTGCAACCCCATGGACTCCAGCACGCCAAGCCTCCCTACCCATCACCAACTCCAGGAGTTTACCCAAACTCATGTCCATTGAGTAGGTGATGCCATCCAACAATTTCATCCTCTGTTGTCCCCTTCTCTTCCTGCCTTCAATCTTTCCAGCATCAGAATCTTTTACAGTGAGTCAACTCTTTGCATGAGGTGAACAAAGTACTGGAGTTTCAGCTTCAACATCAGTCTTTCCAATGAGCACTCAAGACTGATCTCCTTTAGGATGGACTGCTTGGATCTCCTCTCAAGAGTCTTCTCCAGCACCACAGTTCAAAAGCATCAATTCTTTGGGGCTCGGCTTTTTTATAGTCTAATTCTCACATCCATATATGACTATTGGTAAAACTATAGCTTTGACTAGATGGACCTTTGCTGGCAAAGTATTGTCTCTGCTTTTTAATATGCTGTCTAGGTTGGTCATAACTTTCCTTCCAAGGAGTAAGCGTCTTTTAATTTCATGGCTGCAATCACCATCTGCAGTGATTTTGGAGCCCCCCAAAATAAAATCAGCCTTTTTTTTCCACTGTTTCTCCATCTATTTCCCATGAAGTCATGGGACCAGATGCTATGATCTTGGTTTTCTGAATGTTGAGCTTTAAGCCAAATTTTTCACTCTCCTCTCTTTAGTTCTTCTTCACTTTCTTCCATAAGGGTGGTGTCATCTGCATATCTGAAGTTATTGACATTTCTCCCAGCAATCTTGATTCCAGCTTGTGTCATCCAGTCCATAGTTTCTCATGATGTACTCTACATATAAGTTAAATAAGCAGAGTGACAACATATAGCCTTGACGTACTCCTTTTCCTATTTGGAACCAGTCTGTTATTCCATGTCCAGTTCTAACTATTGCTTCCTGACCTGCATACAGATTTCTCAAAAGGCAGGTCAGATGGTTTGTTATTCCCATCTCATGAAGAATTTTCCACAGCCATAGGTATACATATATCCCCTCCCTTTTGAAACTCCTCATTTCCCTTCCCTTCCCATCCCTATCGGTTGATACAGAGCCCCTGATTGAGTTTCCTGAGCCATACAATAAATTCTTGTTGACAATCTCTTTTACATATGGTAATGTAAGTTTCCATATTACTCTTTCCTATGTCTTACCCTCTCCTCTCCTCTCCCCAAGTCCATAAGTCTATTCTCTGTTTTTCCATTTCTGCCCTGTAAATAAATTCTTCAGTACGATTTTTTAGATACTGTATATATACTTTAGAATATGATACTTATTCTCTTTCGGACTTCATTCTGTATAATAGGTTCTAGGTTCATCTACCTCATCAGAATTGACTCAAGTGCATTCCTTGTTATGGCTCTATGGAGTAATACTCCATTGTGAATATCTACCACAATTTCTCTACCCATTCATCTGTCAATGGACATTTAAGTTGCTTCCATGTTCTAGCTATTGTAAATAGTGCTACAATGCACAATAGGATACATCTGTCTTTTTCAATTTTGGTTCCCTCAGTGTCTATGCCTAGGAGTTGGACTTGCTGGGTCATATGGTGGTTTTATTTCTAGTTTTTTAAGGCATCTCCATACTGCCCTCCATATTGATTGTTATCAATCTAATTCCCACCATCAATGCAAGAGCATTCCCTTCTTTCCACACCCTCTCCAGCATTCACCATCTGTAGAGTTTTTGATGACGGCCACTCTGACAGGTGTGAGGTGGTATCACACCGTAGTACTGATTTGCATCTCTCCAGCAATAAGCGATGTTGAGCATCTTTTCATGTATCTTCTAACCATCTGCATGTCTTCTTTGGAGATGTGTCCACTTAGGTCTTTTTCCCACTTTCTGACTGGGCTGTTTGTTTTTCTGGTATTGAGTTTTATGAGATGCTTGTATATTTTGGAAATTCTTTGTCAGTTTTTCATTTGCTATTATTTTCTTCCATTCTGAGGGTTGTCTTTTCACCTTGCTTATAGTTTCCTTTGCTGTGCAAATGCTTTGAAGTTTAACCAGGTTCCACTTGTTTACATTTGTTTTTATTTCTGTTACTCTAGGAGGTATGTCATAGAGTATCTTGCTTTGATTTATGTCATTGAATGATCTGCCTATGTTTTCCTCTAAAAGTTTTATAGTTTCTGGTCTTACATTTAGATCTTTAATCCATTTTGAGTTTGTGTGTGGTGTTAGGCAGTGTTCTAATTTCATTCTGTTACACGTAGCTGCCCATTTTTCCCAGCACCATTTATTGAAGAGGCTGTCTTTGCTCCATTGTATATTCTTGTCTCTTGTCACAAATACAGTACCCACTGGTGCATGGGTTTATCTTTGGGCTTTCTATCTTGTTCCATTGGTCTATATTTCTGTTTTTGTTCCAGTACCATACTGTCTTGATGATTGCAGCTTTGTAGTATAATCTGCAGTCAAAAAAGTTGATTCCTCCAGCTCCATTCTTCTTGCTCAAGACTGCTTTGGCTATTCGGGGTCTTTTGTGTTTTCATATGAATTGTGAAATTTTTTGGTTCTAGTGTTGTGAAAATGCCATTTGATAGGGATCGCATTGAATCTGTAGATTGTATTTGGCAGTACATTTTCACAATATTGATTCTTCTTACCCAGGAACATGGAATATCTCTCCATCTGTTTATGTCATCTTTGATTTCTTTCAATACTATCTTACAATTTTCTGTGTATAGTTATTTTGTCTCCTTAGGTAAGTTTATTCCTAGATATTTAATTCTTTTTGTTGCAGTGATGTATGGAACTGATTCTTTAACTTCTCTTTCTGATTTTTCATTGCTAGTATATAAAAATACAAGTGATTTCTGTGTATTGATTTTGTATCCTTGAAATTTGCTGAATTCACTGGTTAGCTCTAGTAATTTTCTGATACTATCTTTAAGGTTTTCTATGTACAGTATCATGTCATCTGTAAATAGGGAGAGCTTTACTTCTTTTCCAATCTGGATCCCTTTTATTTGTTTATTTATTTTTCTTCTCTGATTGCTATAGCTAGGACTTCCAGAACTATGTTGAAAAATAGTGGTGAAAGTGGGCACCCTTGTCTTATTCTTGATCTTAGGAGGAGTGCTTTCAGTTTTTCACCATTGAGAATAATGTTTGGTGTAGGCTTATCATATATGGCTTTTACTGTGTTGAGGTAGGTTCCTTCTATGCCCATTTTTTGAAGAGTTTTAATCATAAATGGGTGATGAATTTTGTCAAAGGCTTTTTTTTGCATCTATTGAGATTTTCTTATGATTTTTATCTTTCAATTTGTTAATATAGAGTATCACATTGATTTATTTGTGTATATAGAAGAATCCTTGCATTGCTGGATTAAACCCAACTTGATCATAGCATATGAGCCTTCTGATGTGTTGCTGAATTCTGTTTGCTAAGATTTTGTTGAGGATTTTTACATCTATGTTCATCAGTTATATTGGCCTGTAGTTTTCTTTTTTTGTGTTGCCTTTGTCTGGTTTTGGTATCAGGGTGATGGTGGCCTCGTAGAATGAGTTTGGAAGCATTCCTTCTTCTGAAATTTTTTGAAACAGTTTTAGAGGATAGTCATTAGCTCTTCTCTAAATATTTGATAGAATTCTCCTGTGAAGTCATCTGGTTTAGGGCTTTTGGGTTTGGGGAGATTTTTTTTATCACAGCTTCAATTTCAGTGCATGTAATTAGGTTGTTCATAATTTCTATTTCTTCCTGTTTCAGTCTTGGAAGATTGAACTTTTCTAAGAACCTGTCCATTTCTTCCAGGTTATCCATTTTATTGCCATATAGTTGTTCATAATAGTCTCTTATAATCCTTTGTATTTCTGCATTGTCTATTGTAACCTCTCCTTTTTCATTTTTTATTTTGTTGATTTGATTCTTCTCTCTTTTTTTCTTAATGAGTCTGGCTAAAGGTTTTCCAATTTTGTTTATCTTCTCAAATAACCAGCTATTAGTTTTATTAATCTATACTATTATTTCTTTCATTTCTTTTTTATTTATTCCTACTAGGATCTTTATGATTTCTTTCCTTCTACTAATTTTGGGGGTTTTTTGTTCCTCTTTTCCAGTTGTTTTAGGTGTAAAGTTAGGTTGTCTATTTGATTTTTTTTTCCTTGAGGTATAACTGTATTGCTAAAAACTTCCCTCCTAGAACTGCTTTTGCTGTATCCCATAGGTTTTGAGTTTTCATGTTTTCATTGTCATTTGTTTCTAGAAATTTATTTATTTCCCTTTTGATTTCTTCAGTAACCTGTTAGTTATTTAGAAATATGCTGTTTAATCTCCATATTTTTGTACTTCTTACAGTTTTTTTTTCCTTGTAATTGATATCTCATCTCATAATGTTGTGGCCAGAGAAGATGCTTGATACAATTTCAATTTTGTTACATTTACTGAGGTTTGATTTGTGACCTAAGGTGTGGTATATCCTGGAGAATGTTCCATTTGCACTTGAGAAGAAGGTGTATTCTTCTGCATTTGGATGGAATGTCCTGAAGATATCAATGAGATCCATCTCATCTAATGTATCATTTAAGACTTATGTTTCCTTATTAATTTTCTGTTTTGATGATCTATCCATTAGTGTGAGTGGGGTGTTAAAGTCTCCCACTATTATTGTGTTATTGGCAATTTCTCCTATTAAGTCTGTTAGTGTTTGTCTTATGTATTGAGCTGCTCCTATGTTGAGTACATAGATATTTACAATTATTATGTCTTCCTCTTGGATTGATCCCTTTATCATTATGTAGTGTCCTTCCTTAGTCCTTGTAATCTTCTTTATTTCCAGGTCTATTTTTTCTGATATGAGGATAGCTACTCCAGCTTTCTTTTGCTTCTCATTTGCATGGAATATATTTTTCCATCCTCTCACTTTCAGTCTGTATGTGTCTTGAGGTCTGAAGTGGGTTTCTTATAGACAGCATGTATATGGGTCTTATTTTTTTTTATCCATTCAGCCAATCTGTGTATTTTGGTTGGAGCACTTAGTCCATTTACATTTAAAGTAATTATTGATATATATATATATATATATATATATATATATATATATGTTCTTATTGCCATTTTCTTAATTGTTTGGGGTTGATTTTGTAGATCTTTTTTCTTCTCTTGTATTTCTTGACTATATAAGTCCTTTTAACATTTGTTGTAAAGCTGGTTTGGTGGTACTGAATTCTCTTAACTTTTGCTTGTCTGAAAATCTTTTTATTTCTCCATCAATTTTGAATGAGATCCTTGCCAGGTACAGTTAATCTTGGTTGTAGATTTCTCCCTTTCAATAGTTTAGATATATCCTGCCATTATTTTCTAGCCTGCAGAGTTTCTGCTGAAAGATCAGCTGTTAAGCACATGGGGTTTCCCTTGTATGTACTTGTTGCTTCTCCTTTGCTGCGTTTAATATTCTTTCTTTGTGTTTAGTCTTTGTTAGTTTTGATTAGTATTTGTCTTGGCATGTTTCTCCTTGGGTTGGTCTTGTATGGGGTTCTTTATGCCTCTTAGACTTGTTTTATTTTCCACGTTGGGGAAATTTTCACCTATAATCTCTTCAAAATTTTCTCATATCCTTTCTTTTTCTCTTCTTCTTCTGGGACCCCTATAATTTGAATGTTGGTACATTTGATATTGTCCCAGAGGTCTCTGAAACTATTCTCAGTTGTTTTCATTCTTTTTACTTTATTCTATTCTTCCAAAGTAATTTTCACCATTTTGTCTTCCAGCTCACTAATTTGTTCTTCAGCTTCAGATATTCTGCTATTGATTCTTTCTAGAGTATTTTTAATTTCAGTAATTGTGTTGTTTGTCTCTGTATGTTTATTCTTTAATTCTTCTAGGTCTTTGTTAATTGATTCTTGCATTTATTCCATTTTGTTTTCAAGTTTTTTTGATCATCTTTGCTATTATTATTCTGAATTCTTTTTCAGATAGTTTGCCTATTTCCTCTTCATTTATTTGGACTTCTGTGTTTCAGCTTATTCCTTCATTTGTGTAGTATTTCTCTGCCTTTTCATTATTTTTTTTTTAACTTATTGTGTTTGCAGTCTCCTTTTCCCAGGCTTCAAGGTTAAATTCTTTCTTTCTTTTAGCTTCTGCCCTAAGATTGGTCCAGTGGTTTGTGTAAGCTTCATATAGGGTGAGATTTGTGCTGAATTTGTTTGTTTGTTTTCCCTCTGATGGGCAAGGCTGAGTGAAGTGGTAATCTTGTCTGCTGATGATTGGGTTTGTATTTTTATTTTGTCTGTTATTTAGATGAGGTATCCTACACAGGGTGGCTGGGTATTGCCAGGTCTTGTATTCAAGTGGTTTCCTTTGTGTCAGTTCTCACTACTTGATATTTCCTAGGGTTAGCTCTCTGGTCGTCTAGAGTTTTGGAGTCAGTGCTCCCACTCCAAAGGCTCAGGGCTCGATCTCATAGAATGCATAAATTATAGGGGAGGCTATCACAGATGCAAAGGCTAGATGTTTTATTGCTGTGAAGATGAAATGCTGATTCACAGGTGCTAACTGGGTATCTCAGGCCAGGAAGGAGGTCCCATCACTCTGGGACTGCTACAGGGTTTCCCAGGGCCCTCAGTAAGGATGAGAAGAACAGTGAATTCAAAGAGCTCAAGGGCGCCTTACTGGTGCTACTAGCAGTCAGCTTCCAAGCCCACCCATCAACAGAAACCCTCTCTTTGGACTTCTGTTTCAACTGTGATGGTAGGGCTCCAGAGGGCTTCAGCCACCTCTTCTGTAAGTCAGAAGGAGAACCTTGAGGGTACCCAGTATCTCTTAAAGACATAAAATCAGTGCAGAGACTGCTCTCACTCTACTAAGATGGGCCAACACCATCCCAAGAAGAGTGGAGTAAAGCCCTGGACACCATGGAAGGCATGGTGGCCCTGGAGAAGAACTTGAACCAGGCCTCTTGGAGTCTGTTTACTGAGCTCTATGTGGACCAACCCCCAGCCTTCTGACTTGCCAGAGAACTATCACTTTTTTTTTTTTTTTATATGGAGTTGCATGAGCTGTTTGAATATTTTGGAGATTAATATACCTCCTAGAATAACAAAAATAAAAACAAAAATGAACAAATAGGACATAATTAAATTTATAAGTTTTTGCAAAGCAAAGGAAACTATAAACAAAAAGACAACCCAAGAATATGGGAAAATATTTGCAAACAAAGGAAAGCTGGATTTAACCCTATCTTTTCTAACTAACAAAGTTTGTAAATTCAAGAAAAAATCACTTCTGTCTGAACTTTAGTTTCAGCAGCTAAAAGAGAGGGACTAAAAGAACTTATTACAGAGAATTTTGTAATCATGTGTGCACAAAGTGCACATAGACATACACATAGACATACATGTCTATGTATGTCATGTATACACCACTCAGTGCCTGTTTCTTTTCCTTAAAAGCTGTATATTTTTTTAAAAATCTGATTGAAGAGATATGTTTTATGGCAGAGAAAAATGGTTTTTGAAAGTTACTGTGAAAAGTGGCTTTTGTATTAAGAAACATTCTGTTTCAAGCTTTGTCTTCAGGATTTAAACTTCTCTGGTCAGAGGAGAAAATACCAGGTCACATGTTCAATTTATTACCCAGTGTTCCAAGCTTTCCTATATTATCAGATAAGATGTATTTATTGACATCTGACAGTTCTCCTTCCTGTAATAGGAAAAGCTGAAATTGACATATATTTAAAGGAGTAGATGACAGATAGCTGTGATATCTGGGCCAGGACAAAAGAAGCCCTGGGTCTCCACTTTTACAGTTTAATATGTTGTGTTGATAAGAGCAAAGAATATTCAACCTGGACATCTCCAATGGCCTTTAAAAGAAGATAAAGATATGAGTGAAAGGTAATAGAAAACTTACATGAGTACTATAGACTGAATTGTTCCCAGCCCCTCAAAATAATCCTGTTAAAGCCTTAATGCTCAGTGTGACTATATTTAAAGCTAGGGCCTTTATGAAATAATTAAGGTTAAATGAGCCTATAAGAGTGGAGACTTTTGCATGTGCACAGTCATGTCCAGCTCTTTTTGTCCCCATGGACTGTATCCCGCCAGGCTATCTCTGTCCATGAGATTCTCCAGGCAAGAATACTGGAATGGGTTGCCACTTCCTCCTCCAGAGGATCATCCCAACCCAGGAACAGAAAAAGCATTTCTTGCATTGCAGGCAGATGCATTACTGCTTGAGCCATTGGGGAAATCCAACCTGTGGAATTAAGTGTTCTTGTAAGAGATACTAGAGAACTTGCTGTCACTGTCTCAGTGTCATGCAATGATACAACCAGAAGTTGGTAATCTTCAAGCCAAGAAGAGAATCCTCACCAGAAAATGACCCTGCCAAATCTTTTTCTAGTACTTCTAGACTCCAGAACTTTGAGAAACTAAGTTTCTGCCATTAATCTATAACATTTTGTTATGGCAGCCTGACTAATACAATGAGGGAAATATTTGATTTGATTTTTATCCTAAAAGTTCAGTGGAAGCAACTGGAGAAAAAAATTCATGATGGTTAAAACAAATAATAGAATATCCTAATAAGTAATTTAGTGAACGCACAGTTTAGAACTCAGCAGTTAACAAGTTGATTATCAAAGGCCTAATCCCTGCACAACTTGCTATGGAATATTCCAAGCACCCTTGCTTTCAGAGTCTGCTTTTATTTTGGCTAGATGCAAGTCAGTTAAAGTAAATTCCCCCTTGTCTAATTAGATGTATAGTTCATTTATCCCCCTTTTTGCAACACAAATAATGAAGTTCTGATTAATCAGTTCTAAAGCAAAAGTAAACACTCTGCTGCACTTAATTAAAAATTAAATTCCTCTGGAGAGCTGATTACAAGAGGGGGTCAGGATATGCCTTTATTAAATAAATGTTGCTTGCAGGACGATGTCAGAGACAGACCTTGGGGACTTGTGCATTCATATAACTGAGAACACACTCAGACATTCAATGAGGTATCTCCACATTTCCATTTTCCACAAAGAATGCATGTAGAGAGAGGGGCCAAGGGCACTTTTAAGATTTTTAAAACTACTGAGGCCTAAGGTTCTAGTTACAGTTATCCAGAGAACAGCTGTTTAGGTAATCCCCACTAAAAGAAAAAGACAGCAAATTTATTATATATATAAAAATAGCATGGTCATCTTGCATATCCCAATCTAAATTATAGGTAAATGTAGCATCCTGACTTACTAAAAGTATAAGCCAGACATTGCAAAATTATCTCAATATTACTGCGTCTAACTGCATATAATCATCTTATCGAGAGCAACATTTCATTTTCCCATCCCATGCCTGTAGGACTCTTCATTGTTTCTGAAGAAGAGATATAGTATCAAGTTAGGGACCACTGAAGATGTAATTCTGATGATAGAAATCAAAATCTTGGACTGCACACAAGTATGGAGCTATAAGCGCTTCCTGGTTTACTCACTGGTAAAGAATCTGCTTGCCAGTGCAGGAGGTATGGGTTCAATCTCTGGGTCAAGAAGATTCCTTGGAAAAGGAAATGGCAACCCACTCCAGTATTCTTTCCTGGAAAATCCCATGGAAAGAGGAACCTAGCAGGCTACAGTCCATGGGGTCACAAAAGAGTCAGATATGACAGTGACTAAACAACTATAGCAATGGAACTATAAAACAGATCTTGAGAGTTCAGAGTTCATTAATCCATCCTCACACAGTGTAGTGACATATGTGTCATTCTGCCACCCAAAAGACTGGTTTCTTTATGAAGCTTGTTCTAATGCAGCATAAATTCTATGTTAGAAATATAAATTCCCATGTTCTTTGAATTCAAAGAGTGTTCAGATTATTTTTACCCTTGTAGTAAAATTATTTTCTTCTATCTGTAAAATGTTATTAAGCACCTATATTATGTATCATTTACAGATAAACTTCTTTGGGAGCACTTTTTAAGCTCTTGAAAGTACAAATTAGAATAAGAAAATACATGAACAGTATAATGACAAAGTTAAAGTTTGTTTCTATTTCTTTTTCTCTTAAGATTATGCATTCTTAAAGCTAGAATTTTAAAGTTATTTTTTTCCTTTCTTTTTTTTTTATTGTTTTGTTGTCTTCATCATTTTCTCAAACAGAAAGTAAAACTAATTTATTAACAAATTCAGGTTCTTTCCACTGAAAGATATTTATGCAGATATTATTGAACATAAACCTGTTATTTTAACCTGAATAAATAAGAAAAATGACAATATTGGTTTCTTTTATAAATATTTCAGAAGACTGTCATAGAATACAATAATTAACAAAGTTTCAAAGAGATGTGAAACTTATCAGAGCTTCCAGCTTGTGAGTTAATGCTGCATTCCATTTGTGATTCAAACAGAATTGAATATACCTGGAAAAATAAGAAGAGTCTATCCCAATTCTGTTTTTGTGTCTGAGTCTTTAAGGGAAAAAGAAAATGAAGACTTGGTGAAGTGGGAGTAGTGATACGGATTGAATCATGAATTAAAGTGAAATTTCCATAGGATTTGGTCCCCATTTGACTTAATAAAAGAAATGTTTTTGCTCTTTTATTCTTCTTTGTTTGGTTTTAAAACCAATGTTGCTTTTCATTTATAGTTTAATTAATGAGGAAAGCACTACAATGTAATAGAAATAAAAGGCAGAAATTTTTTATCAGTTGTACAACCCCATCACTGACTGAGGAACCACATTCAGATTCTTTAATCTCCTTAAAGCTCTGTCTCCTTATCTATAACCTACTTGGAGAGGGTTACATTTAATATATATTAATTAGTTTAGACAATACCTAACAGAAAGAGATGCTAAATAAATATCAATTTTATTTTTTATAATATTTTCTAAGGAAAAAATTCATCTTTCATTATTGTTTCTGTTATAAGAAATTACTTAAATCCATGAAATAAAAAATCATTGATTTTGACTTCCTAAACATT